>NNCB01000080.1:0-28916 GCA_002317545.1 Scenedesmus quadricauda | reverse complement strand
GACTGCGAGACGTCCCGCACGCTCGTGATCCATCGGTGCGGCCATGTCGATGGAAGCGCCATGGAGCAGCGCCTGTTCGGTCGCCGAAGATGCCGACGGTGCCACCAGTCGGTCGCGCAACCGTCGTTGCGCGATGAAAAAAGCCATTGGCGTGTGAAGGGCGGCAAGAACATATTGCGTGCTTGGGTTGCGCTCAAGGTGCGGTCGGTGGTGTAAGCGCGGGCTCAACAGCTATGATCCGGCGAAAATCCCACAGGGGCCTGCACTGAATGCCAAAAAAAAACAGCACCCACAGGGTGGTAGGAACGTGCGTTGGGCTCGGCCGCAGCAGTGCACGGGCAGCAAAGCGGGGCGCACCATCCTGCTGGTCGGGTCTGACATGGGAAGATGATGGGCCGCTCGCAGTGGGCCGCGACCTCCTGCAGCACCTCGCGCGTGAACAGCTTGCCGGCGCCTGCGCGGGCGGCGCGCGCGGTGCACACGTGCGTGGAGAAACAGAGGAGCGACGAGCAGCGCACGCTAGGCCGCCCCAGCTGGCGACGGCGGACAGGGCAGGAGGCAGAGCCGGAGCTCGTGCTTGACCGTGCAGGCCCTGCGGCCGCGACGCGCTCGCGTGCCTCCTTGACCTTCACGACCAGGCAGCAACAACCCTGTCGTCCCAGCAAAGACGAGTGACGGAAAGATGGACCGTGCAACCCCGGGGTCGCTCCACCGCTGCTGCCTTGGGAGCCTCGTGCCATGGGCCCCAGCCCTTGGAGGCTGCACCACCCACCTTCGGGCCCAGAGCTCCTGCGGGACCGTGTTGTCCACCTCCAGCTTCGCCGCGCGCGGTGCGATCTCGGCTTCCGCGAAGCGGCGCACGGCGTCGCGCAGTGCGTCGAGCTCTGGGGGAGTGAAAGGCGTTTGATGGTAGTGTGAGTCTGTGTGTGGGGTGTGTGCGTGCGTGCGTGTGTGTGTGTGTGACCCTGTCAAACCGGGATGTCAATAGCATGCGACGAGACGGCAGTAAGGCAGCAGGATGTTGCATGCTTGCTATCGATCCACTGCAAACAAGTGCAGCCGCCACAAACGCGGCGTGGCGCAGTTGTGAGCGCTCTGCTGGGCCAGCGTCCGCCAGTCTGTGCATCACTGGCACGGCCGGGGGTGAATGCAGCGGGCAAGGTACCCCGCGCCGCGCGGCGTCACACACAGACCTGGCGTCGGTCACGAGTCCGTGCGCATCGATGACCCAAAGTTTGCCGCGGCCTGGTGGGGGTTGAGGCCCTGCACCTCCAGGCTGCAGCACGGGGGAGGGCGAAGGCAAGGGTGCGCAGGTGCGCGTGCAAATGCGTGTGAGCAGGCGGACACATGCGATGCGACAGATCATATTTCAACTTGCACTTGGTCTAGCTGCCAGGAAGCCAGCTGTGCAGACGGCTGGTGCGGGACGTGTTCAACGCCAAGGCGATGTCGCTTCTCGAAGGCCGCGTCGGCATTGCGCACTGCCGCTATCCCACTGCAGGCAGCGAGGGCAGCGACGAGGCGCCAGCCGTTCTACGTCAACTCGCCCTACGGCATCGCGCGGCGACCCGGCGCCGATGCACACGACGCGCTGCGCCGCGAGGTGCGGCGGCCGTCGCAACATGGCGCGCAGCGCGCCGTAAGGCCGGCTCACTGCGGTCGAGGCGGTCACCGGATGCCGTCCTGCGCTCGCACGCGGCGCGTTGGCGGCAGGACGGCGGCATGAAGTTGTGGCGGTTGCCCTGGATGGCGAGATGGTCTGGACGGATCCCTGCAGGTTCGCAGAAAGATCTGGCAGCGCGCCAGGATCGCGATCGCCGCAAGGTGGTCGCAGCAGCGGCGAAGGTGGGGGCGGTGCTGCGCGGGTGATACGCGGGGCAACGCGGCTGCATCGGAAGTGTCAGGGCGGCAGAGGAAGTGGGGGCGTGACAGCCATGGCTTGACTCCATGGACACGTGCTACAGGCCCCAGTGCCACGTCTCTCACGTTGAAGACAAGGTGGTGGTCCCGATAGCGTTTGAGCAGGGGCAGCGCGTGCTCGATGCTGAAGTCCTCAAACTGCAGCACCGCCTCGGGCCAGCGCGACGTGACCGCCTTGACAAACTGCGGCGATGGCAGGGGGCAGCGAAGGGGTTGTACCCGCTGGTCAATTTCATCCAGCAGGTCATCGATCTGGTTGAGGCTGGGCCGGATATGTATAGGCGGATCCAGCAGTCCTGTAGGCCTTACTACCTGCTCGACTACGAGCCCTTCGGTTGTGTTGAGCTCAAAACTGCCGGGGGTGGCGCTCACAAAGACCACCTGGTCCAGGAGGCCTTCAAACTCATTAAAACCCTTTTCGACTTTCCCACTAACCACGAATCAACGCGATTGGCGGCCTCACAATCAGCATCCCGGTCCACCGCCCAAAACCGCCCTCCGGCACGCGACCGCGCCCACCCAGCTCGTCCAGCAGCTCGTAGTAGGCGGTGCCCCCGATCCGCGCTGCTTGAGCCAACGTACTGCGGGTCGTTGAGCAGCCGCGGTTGCTGGTCGTGAGCAGTTGGGTCGAGTACTTGCCGTCGGTGAGTGGTGTGTCTGTGTGTGTGTGTGTGTGTGTGTGTGTGTGTGTGATAAGACACGAGGGGGATGGGGGGGAATAGGGTTGCCGTTTTTGAAAGTTGGATGCGACGGACCCTGTTGTCTTTCGAAATTGCGGGCAAGCGCCTCGGCGCCGACGTCGTCAACATGCACGCCGCGCAACGGGCAGCCTGCGGCCCGCGTGCAGCGCGCACTCAGGCTCGCGGCCGCTCTCCGATTCCCCCTTCACGCCGCCACGTCCCAGTCGGCGCCAAAGCAGATATGGTCCACCCCGCCGACCTCGATCGCGCGCAGGACCATCGCCATATATTGTTCAAAATTGGCGGCCCACAGCGGCTCGGTCTTGTCGAGTTCGCGCCATTTGCGGTTGAGCTCGGCCTGCTCGGCGGGCGACAGGCTGCCGATGCGTTCATATTGTCCGAACAATTCACCGCGCGCCGGGGTCATGTTCATGTCCGACATGAAAATCGCACAGAAATCGCGCAGCGCGCCGCCCCTTTGCGGCCAGCGCCTTCAATCGCCCCTCGTCCAGGTTGCGGATGGTCGTTCGCCGAGCGCGCTCATGTGCGCACCAGCTTCCCAATGGGAATGCCCAGGCCGCTGGCCCCGAGGTCCCCGAGCCCCAGGATGCGGCTGCCGTCGGTCACGACGATGGCGCTGACGTGTGTCTGAGGGGGGGGGTGGCGGTCGGTGGACGGGCATGGGAGGCGGCTTACGGGCAGGTGCTCGGCACGTGGGGGCGCGAGGATGGCGCGCGGGAGTCATGACGGGACTTGATGTGTTGATCTGTGGGCAGACGCTGCAATGGGAAATCCACGTTGTGATTGCCAGCTGCATGACATGGTCGACGTATTCTGTCGGTTTAGAGGACCAAGATGAGATAAAATATTGCGCCTGTCCCTGTTCGTCGAGATGAATGAAGCACGTCCTGACGCCGCGTGAAGAACATCCCGCCGGGCCGCCGCCAAAGAGTGTGGAAGTTGCTGTTTGGAGACAACAACACCGCAGCAGAATTCAAACGATGCAGCATCAGTGACCAGTACGGACGCTTTATCCTACATATCCAACCTCAACGCATCCCAGTGTACAAGTTATGGTCGTCGGAGTTTGCAGCCTCAATGGTCAAAAGCATGGCAGGCTTAAGTTTCTCCCAAGATCATCTGCAGATCCAGCCGACAGTGGGTATGTAGACGAGGGCGCCAGCTTCAGCGAATTGTTCGACGATCGAACGCGGGCGTTCGACATTTTCGGCATGGGGTACCCAATCGCCATTGTGCAGTTCGCGCGCAGGAGCGTGCGCCATCTGGCGATCGTCGAAGAAAAGCTTCACCTTCGGGCCTGTCCTTCCATCCATTGGGTCAGCGTCCGGTCGCCGTGTCCCGCGACGATCTCGGCAAAGCCTTGAGGGCTTTCATCCTGCCCGAGCTTGAAGCAGTGCTCGGTCGAGCGGCCATGAAAAAGCCCTGCTGCGCGCGCACCTTGCCGTGGCCGGCGCAGGTCGAACAGCGGCTCGTCCTGGGTGCCGGGTTTTGCGCCCGAACCATCGCAGCGTCTGCAGCACGCGCCACTGCCGCTCGATGTCGCGCGTGATGCCGGACCCGACCTCCTCCGGCGGGATCTTCCAGCCCGTGGTTCAGGTCGCGCATGACGCGGTCCAGCTGGCGATGCCACGCGGTTGAGATGGGTCCTGAGTTGGAGCGGCAGGGCGCGGGACGCGAGGCTGAGCTTGTGTTTGCCAGCAGTTGGCGCAGCCACGGCACCTCGGGCAGGTAAAGGCCGTGCATCAGCAATTGCCGCCACCACCCACGCAAGACGGATCTCCCGGGCAAGCGACACGCGGCAGCTCGCGGTCGTTTGCTGCCATCGCATCGAGATGCGGCGACCGACGACGCAAATGGGGTGGGAAGCGGACGTCAAAGGCGCCTACGACAGGGGCAGCCCCAGCCGTTGTTCGGCGACATCCCATTTGAATATCTGGCCCGTTGTTTTTCGAACGGCGAACCAACCCATGTTCGTACTGCATATGGCGGTACAGTCTCGACGCTTGCCGTGGAGAGCCAAGACATAGAATCCTGCCGGGCTATCTGCTTGCGCGACAAAGTCGCAAAACGCGATTGCCCGCGTCGGGATATGCTCCTTTCTCTGCCACGCGTGCCTTGCCGTGTGTTTGTATTTGGGTGGCTTGCCGACGTGCCATGTGGGAATTCACCACCGACGCAAAGGGCGAGCGCCAGGTCACGCGGATCACCGACGGCTAGTCGCTGAAATTGCTCGCCACTGTGAGCAAGCTCGCGTGCGCCTGCAAGGGCGACGCGGCGGCACACGCAGCGCTGATCCAGCGATTCGTTTCCATGGCCATGAGGCCCCTCGCCAGCTTCTCGCTTGAGCCGTCGAGCGCGAGATCGCGGCGATAGACTGGCTGTTGCACCTGCGTTGCGGCAAAGGCGGGGGGTGTGGTGTGTGGATGCGCACGGGTCTCATCTGCGTTCTGCAATGGAGGAAAGCACCTCTCGGGTTTGAGGAGGGGGAGACGGCATGCCGATGACAATGCGGGACTCGAACTGACGTGGATCCTGTGACAACCCCGTCGTCGCCTGAGCTTCGTATGCAGACAGGATCCTGACGCCTGCATGTGTCTCAGCATTGCTTGCGGGGCCATGGCAATCACCAGGGCTCGCTTCCCGTTGATGGGCGGATCATCGTCAGCAGCCGCTGCAGCCGCTCACTACGCGCTGGTCTGCTGGTTCGCGGTGACGCTTTGCACAACGATCGCCACCGGCATCCTCTGTGGGGCCCCGAGCCGCTGTTTCACCATAATGATTTTTGTTGAGCTGCTTCAGCTGGTCGGTAACCTGATCGCCAAAGCGTAGCGGCATCATGCGCTTCGCGTCCGGTACGTTTTGCGAAGGACTGCGCAGAAATACGTATATGGCCGAAAGATTATACCCATCTTACCGATACCTATTAAAAGTATTTCCCGATACAAAGCAATACGATGACGCCATTGCCGATACTGCTGCGCCATACCCGCTATTATTTTCCGAAATGGCAACTGCCTACAGAACTGACCTATTTCGTATCGCCAACAGCCTGAACAGGTGGACCGCGTTTACTAATGAGCAGGTTTTAGGCATCGGCCTGGATATGTACTCGGCCGTGACCGTCTCATAGGGGGCTTGATCATTGAAGTGGCACTCAGCAGATGCTCAAGCAGCGGGGTGTCGATGCCCAGTGATGCTATGATGTCCTGATGTTGTGTGGCCAAAATTACGCATGCTTTTCGCAGCCATTCATGCGCCAGGTTCAGGCAGAGACCAAGAAGGTCGTCTGGCCGACCCGCAAGGAAACCGTGATGACCGCTTATGAGCGACGCTATTAAGCAGAGTGTGGAATTGCACGCCCGTTGTCCATCACCGTATGACAAGCGCACCTTCAGGTTGTATCGTTCAAATCCTCCATCGCTGCACACATTGATCTGATCGACGTCCAAGACGCGAAAACCAATGGCGCACTGGCGGTGCCAGAATTGCTAGCTAATATCTATGATCGATGCGTTCTTCGAGGTTCAGTGAAGGCACCATATCCTTGTAAATCTGGTGGGGCGCTGCACCTGCTGTCGCGCTAGACAACCTTCGCCGGCGGTGTGATCGGACTCAATGCGCACGCGATGAGAGGAGCCCTTGTCAGCATCGTCGCTTCGATGCGTTGTAGGTCTTCCGCTAGCCTTGCATCATCCACCTTCGGATAGCGTCCCGTTACGTCCCGCAGGTCCCGGTGGTTGAGGAGCCGCTTGACTACGGCGTAGGAGGTCATCTCCTCAGCCACGGTCGCAAAGGTGCGCCTTAGATCGTGGGTCCGCGCTGGAGCCGAGCCTGCAAATCTGCTCGAAACGAGGGTGTGCGGCAGCCCCGCCGTGGATGGGTGAGCGCCGGCCGCCAGCCTCCCACTGGCCGCGGGCCTCAAACATGCTCGGCACCACCGGCACCCCGCCGCTGCCTCGCCAAGCCGCGCATGGTTACCTGCTGACACAGCTTCCCTCTCCATGCGTAAGCCTCCTGTCGCCTGCAGGCTGTTCGCAGAGATGCAATGTTGTATCCTGGTTCACTGGTCCGCACTCGCGCCACCTCAGGTCACCCCGACCAACTACATCTGGCCACCCCCACAGCCAGGTGACGCCGGCGCATATCGTGCCCGAATGGTACCTCTTGCGCCTCTCCCATCACCGCCGCCATCGACAACATGCGCGGCATCCTGACCCCACCAGCAGCCGCCGTGCCCCAGAACCCCGCGCCTTTGCCGACAAGCCCGCGATCGCCCCAATCGCTGCAGGTGAGTTCAAGCCAATTCGGTGATCGGCCTCGAAGGCGATGTGGACGGCATGGTTCACCTGTCCGACCTCTGACTGGCAGGATTCCGGTGAAGTCGGGCGTATTGAGAATTCTGAGGTTCGGTGATATTTTAACAATAAAAAAGGAAAAATAGGACAAGAGGCATTTAGGGTAAGCAGGCGCTGTAAACAAGAACGATAACGCTTTCTATAAGGTGAACGGTGAGCTTGGCTGAGTGACCGTGCAGGGAATAAGTACTCAAAGTCCGAGGATGCGCCAGGGACTGCTGGTGCATTGAGCCGCTATCTTCAAGCGCTCCGGCCTGTGTTGCTGGAGCTGGACGTTGCATAAACTGCTCCAGCAGGCAGGCGGTGCTGAGCAGGTCGGGGCGATGGACCTGCCATAGCTCGACATGGTCGGTGCACAGGCGCCGGAGCGAATTGTCGATCGCCGACACCAGATAGGGCGCGCTGCTGTCATAGGGCACCCCGGGAATGATCCCGCCCTTGGTCGCGAGCACCATCCGCCCGCGCAGCCCCGGCGCTCGGCCAAAACCTCTCCTGCAACGCCTGCACTTCTGGGCGCTGATCGCGGTCTACATGTGGGCGGGCCCGCACCACCTGCAGTACACCGCGCTGCCGGACTGGGCGCAGTCGCTGGGGTGTTCTCGGCCTTGACAAGTGTCGAGGCCGTTGCTTGGCAGGGCCGCCTTGATTTGCAGCCTCGCGTCAATTTGGCTTTGGCCATGCGCTTCCCAACTCAGGGGCTAGCCGCCATCACGTTGCATCCACCCTGGGCAATCAGTTCCTTGTTACCTGAAGTATTACGCTTTAAAGGATCCATTTTATCGGTAGCCTCGATACACAGTAAGGTTATCTGATGTGCATCAGATCCAGGCCGATGCAGTCCGCTATTTTCGCTAGGCATGCTGGCTTGTCGGACCCTGGTAATACGTTTGGCAAAGTGCCGGTCCAGGTCGTTGCTCATTCAATGCTCGGGAAATCAACAATTTCATTATATAAGTTTTGTCATCTGCCAAACGAATGCCTTTCCCCGACGGAGCTCACCGGTCGAGTCTGTCTCGACGGGATTTTTCGACAGGATATCCATGCCCTGTCGAAAAACGGCTGGCGTCCTGCCTGCCGCCCTCCGGGTCTTCCAGTAGCGTTGCTGCTCTACGTAGACCCACTGTCCAACAGCCGTCATCCCGGCGAAAGCCGGGACCCGGCGTCTTGCTTGTTGTGTCGGGAGACGGCGCTAGGCCTGGCTTGCGCCGGAGTGATGGCTGAGTGTAAATATGCAGGGCGATATTGTAGTCTTTAGAACTGCACGATCGCTGCAAGTTTGGGCAACCCACTTTATTTCTCAAATATGGGTTGATTGGCTCAGAGTGAGCTTAGCGTTTTACAATCTGAGCTCAATAAGACATCAATAATATGCAGTATGTACTCGGGGAATGCAAGCCGCAACACTTTCCAGATCAACAAGCCCCATGAATACAGGCATATACTGTAAATTAATCAACCCGGGTATGCAGATGGGACATTGGTTTTTGTGACCAATAGGAGAAATTTTTGCTTGAGGTGTCCGATCTTCGTTCAGGCGGCTTGACCAGTTCATATTCGAACCGCCGCGCGAGGAAGATCGTCCCGAACGCGGTGACGAGCAGGCAGCCGAGCCCCGCAAGCAGGCCGAGCCGAACATAGTCGATCAAGGTCGAGCTATCGCCCCAGACCTCGATCGTCCCGATGGCCGATCCGTTGCGTTGCACGGTCACCGCAAACGGGCGCGGGAAAAATATGCGTGTGAGAATCGGCGCCGGGTCGGCGGCGGGCGAGGTCCATTCGCCGTGACCGGCCACCCGTCTGGCAGCACGCGCAGCCGCTTCGGACTGTGGCCTGGTATGTTGGGTCATTGGAGGTGTTGAAGAAGGTGCGAGGCAGGCGTAGGGTATTAAGCGCGTCTGATCGAGTTGACGCCCGGCCTCGAATGTGCTGACGGTTGAAGAGATTGTTATCGCGAGCACAATGCCGACGGCGGCGCATGTGCTGAATCGGGCTGGCAAGCTGTTGGCTGACGGGTTGCTTTCACCCAGTAGATGCCTCAGCCTTCAGCTGTGCAGGGTGAGGGGATACATGAGAGAGGAGCGGAGGATCGGCGGAAGTCGGTGAGCACCAAGCGGCAGTACATCGGACGTGTGTTGATGCGAGATGAGCCAGCAATCGCACAAAGCACTGGCCCCAGCCTTTTGTAGAGGCTTGCCCAGCGCTCCATGGCCCATCCTGGACACAAGTCTGAAGTTTCAAAGCACTCACCTTTGGGCCTCTCAAAGTCGACCACGACAACGAAGGGAACGCTCAACGCTTGCCAGTGGGCGCCACACCAGGCAGCATCCTTTGCGAGTGACCTTGGCAGGCATCGGGTACGAGATACTCTCACGTGTCTTCGTGCCAGATCGAACTTTCGCTGCTCGGCCGGCCCCTGAGGGCGCGTACGTCCTCAAACTGCCTCGCGCCCGTTCATAGAACCATTTGGATTCCCGGAATGTGCCGTCCTTTGATGGAGCGAAGATACGGCGCGAGAACTTCTCCATCTGGATGTGATACGGGGTGTTCGCAAAGAAGTCGGCCGCATTCACGCGGTTCTGGCTATTGGCAAACTCCGAGATCTTCGGCACCAGTTCCACAGCGCGTGCTGCGTCGACAATGGATCAGCATTCATCTGACAAAGCAGGCCATGGCTCACTTGCTAGGGGCGGCCATACTGGAAGGTGAGCGAGGGCAGTGCAGCACCGTACTCGGCAGGGGCTTGCAAGCAGCGCTAGGCAGCAGCGGGGAAGCGAGAGGTAGAGGGGCCGGGGAGCGCGCACCTCTGACGATTGTGCGGTTGATGGGCTTGATCACGACATCGTTTGGCATCTTGGGGATGAAGTGCCTGGCGTAGAACTCATGCAGAGCTCCCGGCCCAGCACGGCCGTGTGTTTTGGGATGCGCAGGGATGCAGGAGCCGCTATAGCGCGTTGCGGGGTGAGCAGGGCATCTGATCGTGCTGGCAGGCGGGTGCCGCGCGGGATTCGAGCGCTGCGCCATGCGGCGCGCGACAAGGTTGCGCGCCATGGTGAAGAAATAGGCATCGGGTCGTTCAATATGCTCAGAACAAGTTCAACTGGATAGCAGCAATCATCGTGGCATCAGGGGAAAGATGCGAGCGTCGAAGCCAGATGCGGACGAAGTTCGTGCGGCATGACCATGGTGGCCACCCACATCGCAGTCTGGCGCCGCTGGTCGAGGCTTCGTTGAATTGACGTGGTCGTTCCCCTTCGCGCGAAAGGCGTCTCACAAGAATAAGAGACCCGAGCGCATCAATGGGAGGGCACGGCTGGGCGTGTCTCAACGTAGGTGAAAGCCCTTCGAGAGGCACCGGTGCACATCATTTTTGCGTAAAGATCTCGGGGATGGGTGCGACATAAGTCTGCAGAATCGTGATTGGGTGTGATAAAGTAAATGGACTTTTATGTATAAAGAATTGCTTCGATATTGCCGAAAATTATTTTGGAGTCACCTGGCTTATGGGTAAATCTTCCAGTACAGCTCTTCTCAGTCAGGAGTCGTCTTCGCATCATTGGTACTCCACTATACCCGGTAGCTTTGTTGGGAATGGTGGTTTTGACTCATAAACTGTTGTGTGCTGCATGCCTAGTGGATCGAACGCTAGGGCTCAGGACTTGCAGCATCCGGCGGGTGAGCGAAGGCACTGCATCCTCCGGAGGGTTCGCGGCCGAGCGGCACCTAGCCCTCAACATCTCACAGCAGCGGCGATGTGCCCTTGGCTCGGTAGGGAAGCCACGGTAACAGAGCTTCATGTGAAGGATCATCCGAGCATTCCTGCTATTGAACAGCTCGACCATGCGACCTGTGTTCACTGCGCCTCCCGCGAAACAGGGCTCTTTGAGTGGGATTGCCGCTCACCCGGTCAAGCGGCGGGAAATTGCGCGAGTGATGGCAGCGACTAGACTGCCCCGAGCGCTGTCTGAGGGGGTGCGTGGGTGTAATGCGCACTGAGCCTTGGCAAGGACCGCCGCGGCCGTCCTGTCGCGTTTACCGGCCAATGTCCGGCTGGCAATGTGTCAACCGGCGCGAGGAGCCTTCCAATGCAATGTCACAGATTTTCGGTGATGCGGGCGGAAACCCGGATCAGGGCGGCTCAGGAGTATCGGAAGCGCCCGGTGGTTGGAAACCTGCCGAGGGCGCGTTGCGGGACCTGATTCTCGCTTGCTACACTGGCGGCCTTGCAGCTCCGCACTGCACCCATCCGCGCGAGTGAACAACGCTCGCCATATGGCGAGGTTGTTGCGCGGCAGGCAGTCGACGCTGGGCGGCGCAGCGCGGAGTCCGGCGCGCTGGTGAAGGCGCCGATGCTCGTCGGCACAGGGACTGCTCCCCGCTTGTGCGACTCGCTACGCTGCTGCTCGGTGTTTTCGCCTCGAAATCGCGTCGGGACGCCTGTGTCGGCGGTGGTTCGCGCGCGATAATCTCCTCTAGCCTTGCATCGACCCGGCCGGCTTGGGGACATGATGCCGCAAACCTCGGGATTATCGTCGAGACGCTCAATCCGGTGAACGCGCTGCGCTTCTTTTACGTCGACGGCTTTACCGCCTTTATCGCGCTCGGCCATTGACCCATTTCGTGCAACGACGGCGCCACAAAAGCTGCGTTCTAAATCATTTGCCCGCATTTCGTGCATGAACGCGCGGAGTCACCGGGGGGAGACAGCTACACGGGCAGCGGTCCGCCGTGCGCGCCCATGCTGCCGTGAACCGGTAATTCCTAAGCCCGTCCGGTCAGCACGTTGGGGTTAACCCAGCCGTTGACATAGGCGAGATAGTAGATCGCGAACCCGATCGTGCGAGCGATCACCATTTGCAACCATGTCACCCGGCCCGTCGTAGCCGGTTGCTGGCGCGCGCACGAAACGCGCCGTATGGGCGGGGCGACCGTCGCAGAACGTGACGCGCGCCGCGCCGATCCCGTCCGCGCGTGGCGTCCGCCGAGCCGGCCCCTCACGCACGCGCCGCGGCCGAGTGATCCCAGGCGCGATTTGCGTGAGATTCGGCCGCCGCGGGCCGCCCGGCGGCCGTCCGATGTTTGGGGCGTGATCGCATGTTACAGCGCGCCGAATTCGTGACAGTCGGTGCGAGGGGCGGAAGCGGCTATGACCTGCGTCGCTGAGCCCTAAAGGTACTGCGCAGTAACTACAAGAACCGTTACAAGCAGCGGTAGATGAAGAACGCAAAATGGCCGCCACGCACGCTTGCTCGCTCACGCACGCACACGCACGCGCGCACGCGCACGCCACTGAAGCCTGCTCGCTGCGACCGCCTAAAAACGGTGCCTCAGACTTCCGCGGCGCGTAGCCGTATGCCTTGCGTCCGAGCGGCGCCGCAGCGGCCAACCAGGCAGTTGCGATAGGCGCCTCCATGCCGCAGCCGGTGGTCCGACCCGCAGCAGGCCACAGAGGGTCTCGGCGTGCCGCCGGCTTACGAGGCCTTGCCCATCGCCGGGTGAGCTCCGCGTCCAGCGCCAGCTCTGTGCCAACGTAGCCCTTGGCGTCCATCTTCACGATGCCAAACCGCTTGTTGAACTTGGTCACCTCCACCGTCATCACCTGGTTGGTCCGGGGCAGGGACAGCACGCCTCGAGATGCTGCTCAGGAAGGGACTGGATGCGCAGGGGGCGGTGCATTGGCGGGGCAGAGGCGGGAAATCCCCGCGCTGGCGCGTCGATGACCGCGGCGGCCTCTTCCGCCTTGGACGCTTTGTCAGCTAGCCCGCGTCGGGAGATGGCTGTCGCCAGTCGCGTAAGCAACGGCCTTGCGGCGCCGTGCCGCCACTATGCGCAAACGACCGCAGCTCGCGGCCGTGCGGCCGCGTTTCTTGCCCTCGGCCGCCAGCGCAGCCCACCAGCGTGTCGCCGGGCACCACCGGCCGCGTGAAGCGGCAGCCCTCGATGCCGCCGAAGAAGGACAGGCTCCTGAGCCGCCTCGTCGTGGGGACCAGCATGGCGACGCCGCCGAGCTGCGCCATGGCCTCGATCAGCAGCACGCCGGGCATGGAGGCGGAGGGGCAGGGCGAGGCGCGGCCGCGTTGCCGGACGTCTTGGCGGGGCTCGGAGGCCAAATGACCGCTCGGCAAATTCCCTATGCCGCGCCGACTTGCTGCTTGTCGAGCGTGTGTCTGCTACAGAGGCAGTCAAACATCTAATGCGTCCCCGCTTCGCCGCGCTGCTGCTGTTACGGCGCCGCGCTGCTGGCGCTTGTGGGGACAAAGAGAGTGCTCAATGGTGCGCGCACCAGCCTTGATGGCGCGGTCGGGAGTCGCCGGTGACGAACTGGTCGTTCACGGCGATGTTCGTGCCGTGGCGTACTTCTCGGGCGCCACCTCCCCTCGCTGGCCACAACAAATATCTCGGCTGGACCAATACGGTAAACCGGCCCGACCTGATCGACGTTTACCGGCTCGCCCTCGATGACAGCGGCAAGCAGTACGTGAGGCGCCGTGGCGCCCGCGGTGGATAGTGTTGTATTGACCAATTGAAGATTAGCGGCCATGGTGTTGCATCGATGAAATGATGCACAGCAGCGCCCGCCGCATCGTGCTCGCGCCCGACCCCGCGCGCAGCGATCCGGGCGGCTTCCTGTCGCAATTCTTCTAGATCTCCTCGATATCCAGGGCAGCCGTCAATTGGTAGCACTTCTCTACGCGCGTGACCTGCTCGGGACATCCGCGGCGAAGCATGGGCTACCGCCATCGCCACTCCAACGGCAAGTCGTCCCACGACACGACGCGGCAGACCCATCGCGCAGAGGGCTTGGAGCGACATGGCCTACCGCCTGGCGGGTGATGGCAGCCATCCTGCTGCAGTGCGCTAATGTGACCGGCGAGTTTGGTTTTGATCTATGCTCTTTAGGCCTTGTCGATTGAGAAAGCGGACGTTGACTCGTATGTAACGCATTAACTGCCCGGCAGGTGCAGTATTACAGATGCTTGCAGGCTGTTGCAGCAGTGCGCCTGGTGCCGCTGCGGCGTCCTTGGCGCATGTGCTTGCAACGCGTGTGTTTGATACGCAATGCATCCTGTGTTAGATGCTGCAAGCTTTTGTGTCATACTCGCAATGAAGCGTTAAGGGTGTTTTGGCATACGATACGGATAGGGGTAAACGCTGCGGTAATACTTCCGCTACCGTCGTGGCTTGTGGTTAAGAAGATGTACTTTTCGGTAACAGTCCGTTGCCTACTCGGATATAGTCGGGCAGCTTGGCAGTGATTAAGGGCAATACGCCCCGTTGCCCAATCGCTCCTTGCAACAACTGCCATTCGTCAGATTCGCCACACCAACGCCACCTGGCGCTCTCAAGCTTCGCGTGCGCCCCGCCCGCCGCCGCCACCGCCGCCCCCGGGCCATTGCTGCGCTCGTTCGTAGTCGCCCGCGAGGACGGCCGTGAGCCCCGCCCCCTTGAACTGGAGCGAACCGCGGACCGATTCGACATTCTGCATCGCGTGGCGGATCGACTCGGCGAGGGCGCGGTCGAACTGACGACGTGCACGCTTGCGACGCTGTTCGATTTTCCTTGGGACGAGCGGGCCAAGCTGACGCGCTGGTCGGACGTAACCACCGCGATTCCGGGATCCGGCATCGTCGAGAGCAACGAGCAGCGCCGCCAGGAGCTGATCGAGTGCGCCATGTATT
Source organism: Scenedesmus quadricauda (assembly GCA_002317545.1). Classification (NCBI taxonomy): domain Eukaryota; kingdom Viridiplantae; phylum Chlorophyta; class Chlorophyceae; order Sphaeropleales; family Scenedesmaceae; genus Scenedesmus; species Scenedesmus quadricauda. Next base: position 14,264 of record NNCB01000080.1, on the reverse strand, counting down.
TCAAGGGCCTTTGGGATCAACGCATCGACCGCTCCGAGGGTAGCGACCTGATCACGATGATGGCGAATTCGCCGGCCACGCGTGAAATGCCCTTCCTCGAATTTCTGTTTCTGGGCAACCTGCTCTTGCTGACGTCGCGGAAGAACAGACAGGCCGCCCCTTCTCCGCAGCAGTCAGCACACGCTGCGCAAGAGGGCGGAGAGAAGGCAATGGATAGGTAGTGTTTGGAGGCGCGTTGGAAACGCGCTTTGCGAAGGGTTCGCGTTGCAAACGCGAACCAACGGTTCAAGATCGCGAACTCAGCAAGGCAACAGTTCACCGGGCGGTTCGGAAACTTCCACCACGAGGCCCGCAGTACCCTGGCAAGCGGGCGCTTGCCCGTCGGTACTTGGCCGTGTCCAGCGTGAGCTGGAATTGACCTTCGAGGCTCGCGGCGTTGTCCTCGCTGGGGTGGGAGGGGGGGAGGGGAGTTGCAGGGGAGCCCGACCATTACTCCACCGCGCGCGACCTGGCGCTGTTGGGCAGCGCGATGGCGCGCGACTTCCCCGAGGAGTACTCCTACAACGCGATCAAGGAATTCACCGTCGGCCCGATCACCCAGCGCAACCGCAACCTGCTGTTGTGGCGAGACGACAGCGTTGACGGCATCAAGACCGGCCACCATTCCGGCGCCGGCTACTGCCTGCTGGCGTCGGCCAAGCCGCGGCCCGCCCAGCGCCTGGTGTCGGTGGTGATGGGCTCGACGAGCGAGCGTTGCGCAGGGGCATTATGGGCAGAAAGAGGAGCGCCGCAGATACAGCCGGTGCCTGCGGGGGCAGCACGTCGGGGGAGCGTAGGCAACATATCTGTTCTCAAGCGAAGCCAGCACTCAAAACGGGACATGGATGGTGATGTTTAAATTCGACTCGCCCGTGTTGAACGCAGCCGCACGGGCGTCCATGCTGGTGTGCTATTGAGTCGGAACCATCTCATGAGCTCTCCCTCCCCCTTCTACAGGGGGCAGGTCTCAGCGTGGGGGTGCTGCAGCTTCATTATGTCCTTGTCGGTCGGTGGTGCCAGCGGGTTGCGAACTGGGACTACGCACTTGGGTCTAGAGGTTAAGGGTTGTGTTGGATCAGGATTCAGAATACCATTTGGGCAGGTAATATAGAATTGCATGTCAAAGAGTCTGACTGGCTCAAACATAAGCATCACCTGGACCCTGCTTACCAGCATATCATCCTGCATGTCGTTTATATTGCCGACCTGGAAAAAGATCCCGGTAATTTTCCCGCTAGCGCCATGACGCTAACGCACCCGGGTTGTGACATAGCCCCCGGGCTTGCAGTATCAATACCCTCAAACACAGTGAAGTGCTGCATATGCTGCAGCCACGGGCGCGTCGGCGATGGTTTCGACGAGGTCGTCTTCGCGGATGATGACGGTGTTCATATGCAGCCTTTCGCCCTGTTCGCCCGCTCGCGGAAATCCCTCGCCCGCGATATTGGCGCGCGAACCGCGGCGCTCGGACCTTGCGCGCTCGAGGTCGAACACCACCCGCTTGTTCGGGAAATCGATCTCGATCCGGTCGAACAGCGACAGCGCGTCATGCGCCAGCGCAACGCGCGGCCGATTGCTCAGCCCGACGCGGCTGCTGCGGCAATCAGCTCCGACGCTCAGATCGTTGACGCTGCCGCACGTCTGCGGGCGTCGCGAGGACCGGCGCAGCGCGCGGAACACTCGGCCTGGGCCGTGAGGATGGCGAGGGTCGGTCGATGAACCGTTTCCGGGATCGTGCAGGTTGGCGCAGTCAGACCGCGATCCCACCTTTCTGCAAACGGGCTCGCAGGCAGGGCAACGCCCGCACGCATGGGGTGCCTGGCTGATGCTCACGGACTGGGCAACGAAATGACAAAACGCTGCCGAAACCTGCCTGCTGCGCGTGCTAGTTGGCAACGACACGTTCTTGCGCTCTGACGGGCCCGCCCTCCCTCCCCCACCCGGCAGAATTCTGGGGTCCGCATCAGCGATGTCGCGGAAGTTGTGCACGTCGTCCCACCGCGCTCGAAGCGCGGCCCCAGGAGAGGGCCCGATATTGCCCTAGAATTTCACCGTCGCGTTGAGGCCGACGATGCGCGGGTCGAGCGTGAAGATGTTCGTGCTCAGGCCGGTATCGTCGCTGTTGGTGAAGGTGCCCGTGATCGGTGCCTTGTCGAACAGGTTCTTGACGTAGAGCTGGAGCGCGAAGTCGCCCTCGCCGCGTGCCAGCGTCACCGCCAGATTGACATTGTCCCAAGCGCGCAGCCGGTCATGCCACAATCACGAGGTTTTTGGAGTCGCCTTTGATGTACTCAACGCACAGGAATGTGTTATTAGCGTTCTTCACCAGTACTGTCTGAGACTCCGTGACGAGTCTCGTTCGTGTAGTGTCAATTGGAGTATCTGGTCAACGTTGCAAAACGCGCCTCGCAGCGTATGGACCGAACAGAATCTTGAACGCGGTCCCGTCAATTAAGAGTGTGATACAGAATTTCGTCCACTTGTCCATTTGATCCTACTACTGGATACTGATGGTTTTTGTCTGTTGGTGTGGCTAGGACATTTGCGCCTCCATGCGGCCCTGGTCAACCAGTCAACACAGTTTCTTGCAGTGCAGTGGTTGCGGTGTGTAGAGCAGGTACGGCGCGCATGCGTCACAGCAAGGCATGCGTGCATTGAACAGCGGCCTGGGGCAGCGCCTGGGGCAGCGCCTGGAGCAGCGCCCAGTGATGCTTGCTGGCTGGGCGCTGCCCCAGGCGCTGGCCCAGGCCGCTGTCCAATGCACGCATGCGTAAAGGATGTCCATAACTTTGTGGTGAGCGGCTTGAGGCATTTGCATGACAAAGGACCACCAAAAATCAGTTGCGAGAAGATCATCAGTCGGCAGCACGCCTTAAATTGATGGCTTCATCTGTGGTTGCAGGTAATGTCATTGTTCCATTGTGATATTAACCGGCAGAATACAAGTTTCGAAGATATTTCATGAGATAATCTCAGTGCGTAATCATACCTCAAGGCTAAGCTCATGCACCAATACGTTGAAGACTGTGGACAATGCTCATAGGCTTTGGCAGGTTTCTCTTTCACTGGCCTCGTAGGCTTAGCAGCACACACTGTTTCCGACTTTACTCAGGATTCACTGTAGAATGGGCAGGAAGCATACACCCAGGTTGGCAATCCAGCAATGAGGCTACCTACTCAAAGTGGCTGGTGTTTGGTACTTGCCTTGTAGGAGCTGGTATGGGCATGCAAAGCCAAAGACAGGACTGGTTGGCCAAGGACAGGACGTGGACCAGTAAACGCTGGGCAGGTGCGTATTGAGTGCATCACAACGCCAAGGTGGCAGTCGGGCAGGGCAAGGAGTCTAATTGGGGGATGCACCTCAGTCAGTGCTGGTCCACGCATGAATTGAAGAGCACTTCCTATGGGGTGCCCGTGGACGCACCGGAGGGCACGGCGGCACGACCGAACGAGCCATCGGCAGCGTGATTTCGGCTTCGAGGGTGGGGTTACCGCGGGAGTCGAGTGATTTCGCGGGCGTGGATCTTGGGATTGTACGGGAGTGCTGCTTATTCCGTTGAACATGCGTAGACGATCATGCTCGCAAGCGTTGGCTGCATTTCGCGATCGATTGTTGCGTCACGGATCTCCGCCTCAGCACGATGTTCAAGGGCCGCAAACGCACGCTCTTGCATTCACAGGCAGGAGTCACAGCCGCACATGGAAGCACCCCGGCGAAATCTGCGCCACTGCGGCGCACGCCATCAGCCGCAGCGCTGCCTCCGCTGAGGGGCGCGGCGTCGAGCAGGACGCAGGCACTGGCCACGTTCCATGGCCTTGTGGCTGCGGAACGAGATGATGGTGGCAACGCCAATGGATCGGACGCATGGAGCCGCAGCCGGCCGTGGCGACCCCCGCCGGTCCTGTGCCGCCGCCAGCACCGCCGCCAGCGCCGCCGCCCGCAGCATACGCCCCCGGCCTCCGCTGCACAATGCGCGGCTGCCGCTGCCATGCCCGAGCAGACCCTTTAGACGCAGCACCCTGTGCGCAGGCTCCAGCGGCCGTCCCCGCGCCGCCGCTCAGCCCTGGAGCCGCGGCGCGCCGCCTGCCGCTCGCTCTGGAAGCGCTGCGACGGTGCGCAGAGCGCTGGCACCGAGTCATGGCCTTCCTGTATCGGCACCACGATGACCTGACGGCTGCGCGGCGGCATCTGGCGTGTGCGCCACGTGCCTGCCGGCGCTCCTCAGCGGTGGTGCCGGGCAGCCCGGCAGCCGCTGCGGCGATCACGGCCGCAACGCGGCGCCCGAGTTGCTGAAGCCAGCGCCTGCTGCTGGGTGAGGCTTTGGGCTGCTGCCGCCAATTCCCTTAAGCTCTTCGTTGCATAATATCTGGCATGATATGGCGCAGGTCCTGCTTGGCATCGCGCCTCACTCGGCCGTTATCGGAGCTCAAGTGCTTTACAAGCCATCGCCGCCATGCTTCCCCAACTGCACGCACCGCCCACGCGCATCGGCTTTTCCTGCACCATCCCGGCTCTCACAGCCCGGAGGCACAGCATCAGACGAGCCATGCCCTACCACGACACTGCAAGGTGAGGATTCCGGAAATGAAGGGCCACGACCTGCGCATGAGCGCCGTGCATGATTGCATTCGCTACTTCACCCCCTTTGAGAGCGTGAGCGCTGCTCTTGGACGATTCCTGCACTTGCGAGCAGTGTCCAAAGGCTGGCGACCCTCCACGGTCTCCCTGGTGACAATAGCTGAGTGGAACCACCCGATCCCATTCCGAACTCGGAAGTGAAACGCTTACGCGCCGATGGTAGTGTGCAGCCGCATGCGAGAGTAGGTCATCGCCAGGGTCTTTACCTACCCCAAAAGCTCCAGCCAGGCTGACGGCTAGGGGGTCGGATAGGCCCAGTCCTCATTTCGGGTGTTTCCAGCTCGCGCTTTTCCGCTTTTTCCATGCTAGTCTCCACCGTCAGTCTGCAGCCTGACCTGCCATGCTGCCCGAGAGCATGCGCGTCAGCCACAAAACCACGAGGTTGCCTGCCCGCCCAGCACCGGCAGCCAAGGCCTGGCTCTCTGTCGGCCGCCCCGACGCCGCCGGTGGCCCTGCCAGCGGCTGCGAGAGCGGCTGCCAGCACTTGAGGCGCTCGGCTCAGACCCCGGCCAGGCAGCCGATGTGCGATGCGCGGACAGCTCCTGCGTTCCCGCATAAGTGGCCCCTATTGTGTCTGGCCGAAACGCCGGCCACCAGAGGATTGATACGAAGAGACAGCAATGGCCACCCAAATCGTTGCAGTTGTTCGCAGCTCACGTTTTTGTTTTTGTGACGATTGTGGTAATCGAGACACATATCAATGGCATAGAGCGATATAAAGTTTCAAATTTGCAAAGCTCATGTTTGGCTGGACCCTGATCAACCGCGCACTTTGACAGCATCTGGTCAAAACTGGTGGCCCGCATGCTGCGCCTCCGTGGAGGGTACCTCCGTTTTCCTGCCGCACGTATTTGTCTAGCGCGAATTGGCCGAAACCAGGCCGCCTAGGCCGCGGACGCATCCCATCCACGTTGCTGGCGACCCCGGCGCGCCTACGCTTTGGGCTGAAAGGTAGGGTCGAAGAATGTTCTGCACGCGCACCAGGAAGGCCGGCCCACGGTTTGCGCTCGTGACGGCACTGGGCCAGGAGGGGGCGGGCTTCTGGACCAGCTCGGTGGCCAAGTACCGGCGCAGCGTGCGCGCAAAGATCGTGTTGCTTGGGACCAGGGCTGGAAGAAGCGCTGGCGGAGGTAATGAGGTGGAGGCTTGACGAGGGCACAGAGTCACGCAAGTTTTAGTCACAGCAGAGCGCACCGGCCCGAATGCAGCGGGCATCCGCTCGATCATTTGGTCAACTGCAAGCGCGCCACTCGACGCGGGCTTTTTGGTGGCTCTGCCCGCTCGCACCCAATACACCACGTACGATGCCGCAGGTCCGCCTGCGCACCGCCGACCCCAGACGATCGAAAGCGACCCGCTTGCCTAGTGCGCCAGGCGGCCTTGCTGGGCGCGATCGGCGCCCGACCGCGAGCCGCTGCCGAGGCGCGCGCGCTTTGAGCTGCTGATCCGCGCACACCTGGCGTTAGGGCGGCATGAGCAGGCAGCCGATGACTTGTGCGCCTGGCTCGCTTCCGGCTGCCCCGACGCACGCGCGTGCTGCGAGGCACTCCGCGCGTTTGCCGCGGGCTGCGACATGGCACACGCCGGGGATGCGCGGCTGCTGCTGCGCACAGCGATGGCGGCGTTGCGGGCGTTCCCTGGGCGCCACGACCCTTCCATGGTGCTGGCAGAGCTGTTGTTGGCTCATCGGTGGGCAGTGCCTTTTTCACTCTGAAGGCTGTCTGCAGCGCAGTAGTTGTGTGTATCGGGTTTACACTGTTTGCTCATCCACATTGCAGGAGGCTCATTGTAGCGGTTTCAAATGGTGCAGGGGTGTCCAAAGGTCCGCTTCGACAATACCGTAGGTACGTCTGTGCGATAATCCCTGGGAGCCGCATGCCGTGAGCCTTTATTGTGCAGAATGATGCGCAGCCCTCTGCGGCCGACAGCGTGGCGCTGGAGTCCTGGCGGACGATGACGCAGCAGATGCCGTCAAGAAGGTAGCCGGCGCCCGCCGGGGCGGGTGATGGTGAGGCCGCGCTGGGCAAACCAGTCGCGCGTCAGCTCTTCGAGCCGGCCCCAGGCAGTGCACAGCAATCGGCGAGCATCTTGTGATCGTCAAGGCGCTTCTGGGCGAACTTGCCGAGCTTCGCGTATCGACGGTCTTCACACCTGCGGCGGCCACCAGGCTACCGCATGTCCCGCGCGATCTATTTCCGCTCGACAATCGCGACGATCCTTTATTGGCAAAGGGTCAAGTCGAGGCGGTGCAGCGCGGCGTCAACACGGGGCTTGTCTATTTCCGACATGAGGAGCCGAGCCCGCAGCCGCTCGCCAGATGCTCTCGTCCGCGATCTTCTACAGGCCCCAGGCCGCTGCCACGCACGGACAGCCCGCCTGCTGGCCGCGTGCTGCGCGGGCCAGGGGCAGCGGGGCGCAGCGCTGGAGTACCTGGCGCAAGCCGGGCGCCACGAGCCGCCGGGCGGGGCGGGCTGCGCGGTCGGCAAGCTCCTCGAGTCGAGGGTGCTGCTGGCGTTGCATGGTCACCCGCAGCAGGGCGCGGACGCCGCCACCGCTAGCAGCGACGCAGCCGTGGAGCTTGAGGCGGCGACTGCAGCAGGGAATGCGAGGAGGCGGGCGGTGAGGAGGACGGCGGCCTGTGGCGGCGCGTGTGCAAGCTGGTGGAGTCGCTGCCGGCTGCTGCGGCAGCGGGGGCCGGGGGTGGTGGAGCACCCCATGTCATGCAGGTGGGCAGCTCCCTCATTGTGCGTACTGGCCGCCTTGCTCGCTTGCGGGGTGTCAGGGGTGACAGTTGCAACATGCGCAGGAAGCGTGTGGATAACAGGGAGGAGCGTATCCATGACACGATCATCGACATTCTTGGCATTGTTGGCGAAGGCGGCACGCGCCCAGCCCCAACCAATGGCACGCTGCTTACCCCTCACATCCCGACGCTCTGCCCCGGCCTCGCCCTCAGCTGGCCTACGACGAGTGCTGCGCGGCCGGCGCCCCGCCCGCCGCCTGGCGCGTTCTCGTGGAGTGGCGCCGCGCCCTCGCCAACGCCGCCGCGCCCCCGACGGCCGCCGGCGCCGCCCCTGCAGCTGGCGCCGCAGCGGCTATGCCGCCGCCACCCACAGCACGCCCTGCGGCGGCGCTGGCCGTGCTCGGTCGCTTGCTGCACATGTGGCGGGAGCGCAGACATCCAGCGGCCGAGTCGCCGCTCGCGCTTCCCGACAGATGTCACATGCTCATGGATGCATGTCAGGCTGCGCGGCTGTGCGCCGCGCTGTGCAGCATCTCTCCTCGGCCAGATGCAGCCCAAGCCATCGGACGAGTGGCGTGTGCGCCTTGCGCAGGGCGCGGCGGGCGCGCGAATGGCGTCGGAGGCCGGGGCGGCGGCCTGCCACGCCCAGGCGTGGCGTGCCGCAGCGATGCTGCATCAGGCTGCAGCGGCCTGCACCGCAGCGCGATCGCGCTCGCCTGGCCCGGGCCGTGCAGCAGCGGTGAGGGCGGCGACGCCGAGTGGCATAGCTTGACCTCGCCGCCGCGGGGGCGATGGGCGTTTTGGTTATGATCCGGTGTTCGTGCCGACTGCAAATGGTTGCAGCCGCACTGCCCAGCGCCAATGATGCGTCGCCAGCCGACGCAGCGCTGCTGCGCAAGCAAAAGCAGTCGGCGCGAGCTGCGGCTGTAGAGGGCGCCAGCTGCCGTGGCGGCGGCGGGGCGCCAGCGGTGGCGTCGCGGCGGCCGACGGCGCCTGGGGACCGCGGTGCTGCAACAGCCGTAGCGCCGAGCAGCAGGGCCAGACAGGCGGGGCCGCGGCGCCCGTGCCCGCCCCTGCCTGCGGCGGCGATCTGGGCACGCTGAAGCTCGAGCTGCTGCTAGCCACCCACGATCCGCAACCTCGAAGCACCGGCGCCTCCGGCCGCTCTCTCGCAGCTCCCCGCGGCGCGCGCGCGCGAGCCCTGCTCGCCGCGCTCGCGTGCCTCGATCCGCGCCCCTGGCGCAGCAAGCCCGCCGCGATGCTTGCCCTGGGCTTCGCCCTGCGGCTCGAGCGGAGCGGCGCGGCGGCGCGGCTGGCGCGGCCGCGGATGCGGCGGACGCGGCGCAGCGGCTGCTGCGGCTGGCGGGCAGTCAATCGTCCGGGTCCGGGTCTTTGACCGGGTGAGGGATGTCTTGCAGGGCCTGCACATCAACGCGCAAGCTGACGGGCGCGAGGCGGCGGCGCAGCCGTCTCCTGAGGCCTGCGGCACGGCACGGCCAGATGCCGGGTGTGCAGCGGCGCACGGTGCATTCGCCAAGGCAGCAGCTGTCGTGCTCGTGCGATGCGCCGAACCGGTCCCAGCGCGGCAGCGCGGAGACCGAATTGCCGCGCCTGACGGGACAGGACCTCGCGACCATCCTTTTCACTTCGGGTTGGCACGCGGCCAGCGAGGGCGCCGATCGCGCTCACGGACGCAGTTGCTGGCGATGGCTGTCACGACTGTGACCGCAAAGGCGGCCGCCGGAGCACGCGCTCTGCCATGGCATCGAGATCCACCGCTTGGCAATGGCGACATCGTGCGGCGCGGTGCGGCGGTGACCGGTCGCCGGTGCTGGCCCGCACTGCGACGGCAGCCCCGCAGCGAGGGCCCGCAGCAGCGGCTCATGCTCGTCGCCGACAGCGCCGCCGAGACGCCATGGGCACGGCGGGCCCACTAGGCAGCCCAAGCCGGTTGCAGAGCAGGGGCAGCAAGATCTCGCTATTGAAAAAGCCGCCGCGGTTGAGGAGCGGAAAGACAAAATCGGCCTCGGGCCGCTCGAACAGCGCCGCATAATCGTCGGCGACGAGTAACGGGAGTCGCCGCAGCTGAGGATCAGACGAGCCGATGGCTGTGGTGGCCGTCGGCGATAGCAGTTCTCGAGATCTGGCCGAACAGCAGCAGGTGGCTAACCGGGACGCGGGTGGGCCCCAGGCAGGCGATCAGCAGCTGGAAGTGGAACATGCGGCGACGCAGCCGGCGGATGATGCCGGCGACGACTTGCGGAACCCGTCGCAGGGTGAGGGGCCTGGCGGGGGTGCAGCGTCGCCGCAGTCCCAGCCGCCACGACAGCCGCAGTCGCAGCTGCGGTCGCAAGAGCAGCCGCAGTCGCAACAGCAACAGCAGCCGCAGTCACAACAGCAACCGCAGTCGCAGGCGCGGCCTCAGGAGGAGACGATCCAGCCGACGCCCCTGTCACCAGAGGATGACGAGCAAATCGTGGCCAGCCTTTCGCCCGTTGTGAGCCCGTGCAGCAACGAGAAGGCTGCGGCCAACACGGTCGCCGGGGGGCAGGGCGCACGGGATGCCGGGCGGCGCTCAAGGCGTGGTCGCGCCAGGCGAGGCGGAGGGCGCCGGTGACGCCAGTTGGGGCGGCGCGGGCAGCGCGGCGAGATCAATCGATATGGCGGCTGAGGAGGGCGCAGAGATGGACTCGAAATGTGAGGCTGATCACCTGTGATGCGGCCCTGGTCGCCAAAGTAGCCACACAGGGGCCGCTGCTGCAGCCGCGGCGGCAGCTTCGACCGCGCTCAGCAGCAGGTGACGGGGCGGCTGCGCGGCGTCTCGAGCGGCGCCGCCGGGGATTGGCGACCGGCCCTGCGGATGCGAGCCCAGCAGACGCCGTCATGGCGGATTCAGACGGGCATACATGGTTGCCGCAGGCGCCGATAAGGCTAATGGATTCGGGTATAAAATATACCCAATGATCCTCCCTGTCGGCGAAGCGATGGGGAGGTGGCAGCGCGTAGGCTGGCGGAGGGGTCGAAGGTGGCGAGCATCCCCCGTCCCGCAGCGCTACGCGTTGCCACCTCCCCATGCCTTCGGCACAGGGAGGATCAATCGGTCAGGGATTGGCGCAGACTTTGATCGCGCCGGGGTCGGGCCGTTTCCCGCGGGCCGGCTCGGAAGCGCGCCGCCGCATCGCTGGGGCCACGTCCACAACGGCTCAGAGGAGGAGGCTGTGCCGCTGGAACAGGACGAGGGCACCCTGCTCCCCTTGGGCCCCCCTGCTGCCCCATCCGGGCAACACCGAAGCGTCGCGAGCTCCGGCAGCTGCCTGCCGGGCAGCTGCGCCGTGGATGTCTTCGACGAGCTCGAAGGGCCGGTAACCGGAGGCAAGGCAGCTGCAGCACGATCTGCAGCAGCAGCGAACGGGCGTGCCGACAGCGATGTTGGCCTCAGCATTATGCGCCAGCACCGACCCTGGCAGCAGCGGCTTCAGGTGAGCATACCGCCGTGCGTCAGCACCGGTGGTGGTGGACTCGGACATCAACGCCCTGCAATCAGGCCGCGGCGCACAGGGCGGAAGCACGGCCGTGCGACCTTTGGCAAAGCGCCGCACGGACAGTTTCCAGTGCACATGTCGCGCAGTGATGCAGGGGCTGGTGCTGAAAGGGCACGGCCAGGCGCAGGACGCGCATGTCGCCTTTGAAGGCGCTGCCGAGCGGATCGAGAAGCAGCTCAGGCGGTATATGCGGCGATTGAAGGACCGCAACAACGGCCCTGCCCAGCCATCGCCGAGGGACGACGAGATCAGGAGGTGACCATGCTCATTCCAGCAGCAGCGTGCCTCTGGCGGCTCGCAGCCAAACCGACAGCGGCAGACGGGGGGCAGCCAATCAGAGAGGCAGGAGCCGGCTGCAGCGCTGTCCGTGCGCATTGGCAGCGGCGGCAACAGCAGCGGCGGTGGCCATGGCGGCAGGGCCCCAGTCGCAGCAGCAGAGGCGTCCATAGGGCCTGCGGCAGTCACCAAGCTCACTGCTCTGGAGCAGCCTAGTGGCGTCGAGAAAGGGCCAGTGCAGCTGCCGGCAGCGCAGCTCGAGTGTCGCAGCGACGTGATGTTTGCTGCCCGATCTGCAGATGAACCGGCATGGTCAATCGCGACGGTGTGGGCAAGGACGGCCCGTCTGGGACGGCGAGGCTGCCGGGAGTTGAGCAGTCAGTGCAGGTCTTTGTGCAGAGGTGGTGGTGTGCTGGGCTGCAGTGGCTTTGAGGGCGGCCGCCTGCAGAGCGGCGCTAAACTGTGTCGTGGCTGGCGCGGCTGACGCTTCGGGATGGATTTCAAGTTTGCTACAGCTGGTGATTGATACATGGAGGGATCCAGTCAAGGTTTTGATCAAGCTTTTCCGTTTAAGCTCATCCTCGCATTTTACACCTTCCCTTACAAAGGAACGCCCAGGCCGCCGCCACACCTTTCACCTCAACTTTTTCAAGCGACTATTGACAAGCCGCATGAAGGGCAAACCAGAGGTGTTAACGTCTATCGTGCCGAACCAGTCCCGGTCAGCCCTGCAGCATCTGCCGCAGGGCATAAACGGGTCCGCGCTGACGATGCGTGTGAAATACAGTCATGCAGCCCTCCCCCGTTCGCGTTGTGGACACGCACATGACTAGCTGCGCTGCCAAAACAACGCAAGCCAGTTCATGCTAGAAAGAAGACAAGGCTTACCCCGAAAAGCGTGCCCAAACGGGACACGCGGAGATTGGCCAGCGGTACTGCAATATACAGATGCCACCTCCGGCCAATGACCGAGGGGTGATGAACCGACACCTCTCTCGCTCTGATATCCACCTGGCCCCCTCGCTGCGGACCGCTGCTCCTTGTGGCGCGCTGCGCCCGCCGGGCCGCTTCCGGGCACGACGGTGCACGCTACCCGTCAGCGCGCCACGATCGGGGTGCCCGACGGCTCCATGGGGCCGGTGGCACCGCGGGCGGCCTCATCTTCGGTTCGCATTTCGCAACGGGCGGCGTCTTAATCCCTGTGGCCGCCTCTCCCGGTGAGGGGGAAAGGTTGCCTCGCTGACGGGCATGTCCAGGGGGATTTGCCGAACCGGAATATGGGGGCTCGAATTATGAGGGGACTATTGCTTGCCGGTCTGGCGACATGCGCCATCGCGGCGGCCGGCTTCGGCACAGGATGCGCGCTACCGGATGGACCTGCCGGCACAGCGCCTCGATAAATCCCTGTTCGCGGTTGGTGTGTCTGGCGCGCAGGAGAGCAAGACTCATTGGGCAACAACATGGCAGCCTGGACTATAAGCACGGGCAGGTATCTCGGCATGCTGGAGCAAAAATCAGCTGGCAATACTTGCCTGCAAGAGCACAGGGCCTCACGATTGTGGGTTCGCCGGCTGCCGCGGATGAAGGTTGATAAGGTGTCGGGCAATGGTCAGCCGCAGCACAGAAGGAAATGCACGTCGCTTGCCCCGCAAATATAGTTCATGCAGCGCAACCAGTGGAAGGTGTGAGCGTGCACTCCATCGGAAGATATACAGAGATTCACCGGCACTATCACGCCGCCGAGCGCGGCATGCGGCGCCTTGCTGCAGCTGGCCGGCCTGCGGCGTTTCACAGGAAACGCCGACGTCTTCAACCTCCACGCACCTCGTAGGCGGAGCGCGCTGCGCCGGTGGCGGTGTCGGCGGCGGAGCGGGCGTCTCGCGGGCGGCCTGTGTGGTGGTGTCCGCGTATACTTCGCGGTGTCCACGGCGCTGCCGAGGGGGTGGGGGGCGAGTTGGTTAGTTCTGAGTTCACTGGAGTAGATTGGGATTTAAGCAATGAAAACAAGCGAACGGCCACAAGATCGTAGGCCGTGCTCCCTATCTGCAACTGGTCTGAGATAGGTCCAGCGCCTGGTGCGGTGACAGCGCTCGGGTTGCAGCGCCGCTCGCCTTTATCGACCTTGGCGACCCATCCTGGCTGCATCAGACCTTGCGGGCGGTGTCGATGGTGTGCTGGCGAAGTTGAAGCAGTTCGCCCACGATGGTCGCCGCGGTGCTACCCAGATCAATAGCCTGGTCCACAGCGCCCGCCGATGCCGTCGGCCAGCTGGGCTCGCGCTGGGTGTGACTCATGCTGGCAGCGCGTCATCCGGGGTGGTGGGCAGTGGGCATGAGCAGCGAGCGACAGGATTGCACGACGCGGCCGCATGTGGAACAGCTTGTTTGAAGCATCACGCAGCACGCACATGCGCGCCGTATGCACAGACACACACACGCGAGCACCCAAGTAGCCACACACTTGCTGGTAGGTCAGCTCATGATACCTCCCCTTGTTCTTCTTGTAGAAGTACGTTTCCCAGGAAACTCCCTGGTAGCAGGTCCCAGTCCGGCTCCATCAGTGGGGCAGCTCGCCATATTGACCAGCCTTGGTCTTGCTGATAGGCGACGGCATGAAGCCGCCGCGATCGTTCCGCAGGCCCCAGATGAGGTCGATCTGGGCGGGGGAAGAGGGAAGAGGAAAGGGAGGGGGGCAGCGAGGGGCACTTCGAAACCTCCGACCAGTGGCTCACCCGCCTCCAGACCGACATCATCATTGCTTTCTTTGGCTACAATGAATCTTTCCAGGGCAAGGAAGGCCTGGAAAACTACAAAGCCGAGCTCGACGCCTTTGTCAAATACACGCTGAGCCAAACCTATAACGGAAGTACCCCGCCGCAGCTGGCGCTGGTGTCGCCCATTGCATTTCAGGATTTTCGGGCAAATACGACCTGCCCAACGGCCGTCGGTGGTGGAGCCGTTGACGCCGACCTTGATGGTGGAGCGGATGAGGATGCTGTCGGCAGCAGCAGCGTGGGCATGCAAGC
>NNCB01000079.1:0-28922 GCA_002317545.1 Scenedesmus quadricauda | reverse complement strand
CTTGAGGTGTTCGCTATGATGCACCATGGAGGTAGGACAGCAAGCACCCAAGCAAGCTGATGCCCTCGACCCTGTGTGCTGGCAGTCTAGGGGCTGCGTGTGATGCGTTTTGATGCACAAGGGCTGCAGCAAGCGTGCAGCGCAATTCCCACAGAAAAGCTTCACCGGTTGTGCGCCGGAGATGGCATATTTGCGGTCGAAGACGAAGAACGGAACACCGTTGACGCCGATCTGGCGCGCTTCAGCGATATCGGCATGCACTGCTTTGGCATATTGTTCCTCTTGCAAAGCCGTTTCGCGGTCTGCCGGGGTAAGGCCTAATTTTTCGAAGATTGCTAATTGAACCGCTTCATTAAACTTTTTCCTCCCACCGACTTGCTGGCTACATGCCGGAGCGCAAGGCCTGCAAACAAGCCAAACCTGAGCCGCGCGGTTGGTTTCGCTCAAGCAGGTGCCGCTGCTTCCCAGCGCTGGCAGCCTGTCCATGGCAGCCAGCCACGGTGTGCTACGGCCCTATCGCCCCTTGCCTGCGTGTCCCTTTGCAGATGCGGCCAGCCACCAGTGGCATCGACACTACTGGGCGCTTGGAGCCAGCGACCAGGTAGGGTCTTCGCTGCCAATGTGGCGAACAGCCTGCGGCAATGACGATGCAGCTGCCAGCATGTCACCGGCGCCCTGCGGCGAGATGGCAGGTGCAACAAAGCGTTGCAAAGAGTCAGCTATTGTGGTGCGACACTCAGGCATGGAAGGCGGCAGGTTTTGGGCCTGAGCGCATGGGTGGGGGATGAAGGCATCACAGGCACAAATTCCCACTGATTTAATGCGGAGGCGACGCGGCATGTTACGCGTGGCGAGGCATCACCGATGCTTGCGTGGGACAGGAGTTCCTGCCGTTATCGGCCAGGGCGACGCAAACACCGCATGACGCCAGAACTGTGGCTCAATCCGCAAGGCAAGGCGCTGCAACCGCAGCTGCGCGGCTGCTGACATGCGGCTATGAAGTTTCCGCTGCGCGCTGCCGCTGCGCGGCTGACGCCACGCGATCGGCGCCGTGATCCGCACCACCCCCTGCCACTGGAGACAAAAAAATACGCGTTGCTTGGTCATGGTCCCAAACTAAACTCAATTGTCGTGTTGCGACTGCTGGAAGCAACGGAAGGGAGCTTGACTAACGGGTTTACCTGATTACTCACATGGTGCAGACCAGGTCCAGCTTGCAGACGAGTTAAGAGAGTCTTTACACGTCAGGAGTCTTTCGGTTGACAGCGAACTTTTCCACAAGTATTTATAAGATTGACCTGAAAAGTACCCTCTGCCCCACGCCCTCTGCCATAAAAAAAGACCCCGCCACTGACGGAGCCTGGAAGGTACTTAGCTGAGCTACCGGTTCGCTCTTTCACCTACTGGCCCGTCCAACGCTCTATGACCAACATCGTGATCTGAACGCAGGCTGCTGCTGGTGTTCCTGGAGGCGCTTCATGGCTGCAGGTGCATCCAAATCGCAAGCGATGCTGGGCACCCACGTCGCTGCCATCCTGCCGGGTGGCCTCGCTGTAGCGCTGTGCGGAATTTTGAATTCTCAGCTGACATATCTGCAGAAGGCTCGTATCGTATTTCTTCGGTGGCGCGATCCGTTGCCTGGCTGTCGTGCCTTCTCACACTACGTCGCCCAGGACCCGGATAGCAGAATAGAAAGTGCGTGCAAGCAGTGGTAATGGGAGGAGCAGCAGCAGCAGCAGCAGCAGCAGCAGCAGCAGCAGCAGCAGCAGCACGAGCGCAGTCATGCTCACGACTGCAAGCGGGAAGACAAGCAGGACCAGCAACCGAAGTGCTGCTGCCCGCTTGCGGCGGGACCCAGTTTCTGGGTATGCGGTGACGCAGCTCGGCGGTGAGCGCACACACTCTGTCGTGCTTTGGGCCAGGGCGCGCTTTTGACATGCGGTTCCGTTTGCCACGCCTCCACTCCCCTCCCATTACCTCATAAACGCCTGTCCTGCTGGCTTGCAGCATCTCTGCCCACACATACAACTGTACACAAACACACACGTGGCACCCACACACACACATGCATGCCACACACGCTCAAAGACGAGCTCACGAGGACATGCGCTCGCATCACTCCCCACTCCCCACCTCTCGCGACAGGCATGCAGGCCCCACGGGAGCAGCTCAGGGTTCGCTTGCGGGACGAGTCTGCCGCGCTTGGTGGCGGCCTGAGGGAGGCGCTGATGGCGCTGGTGACGATCAATATGTCCTGTCGTTCGTAAGGATAGTGGGTGCGGTCATCGCGACATCTCTGCCGCTTTCGCGGCGCAGCATGCCGGGCAGTGCTGCAGCCGGCCTGCCTGGGGAGGAACGTCGGGCCCTGGGCCCGGATGAGGCACGCACGCTGTCTAAGCTCGTGGGATGCATCATGACGGAGGGCAAGCGCAGTCGTGCGCGCGGATCGTTGGTGATGCCGATGCACATATAAACTCGCAGCTGCGAAGGGCGGCAGCACGGGGCCGGCTTCGACAGAGGGGCAATGTGTATCTGAAGATGCAGGGCGCCTGCGCGGGTTGTCCGTCGTCGACGGCAACGCTGAAGAATGGCATCGAATCGTTGCTCAAAATGTATGTGCCGGAAGTCACCGCGGTTCACGCCGTCTGACCATCTGCCCACGACCTTAATCATGACGAGCCTGCCATGACTCTGCTGAAGCTCTGCCCATGCCTGTTCAACCAGGTCGCGATGCAGTCGACATCGAGAGCAGTTGTGCATTTCTGTGAGCTCACCCTTGGCACGCGCATCGTGTCGACGAACGTCAACGAGGCGTTCAACTACACACACCCACCTGAACCTGCACTGCCATGCCATGGCTATGCTCCATCGTGGCTTGTTGTGATTGTGAGGGCAAGCATATGAGTTGGGGGGCATCCAGAGACCCTAGGCGCGTACCAGGTATAACTCAATACCTACCGGCCACACACCATAAGTAGCCAGGCCAAGCGAATGTGGTTCATCTTTAATAATAGCATATACCACGCTGGCATCTGCATAGGCAGCGGGTACCTGTATGGTCAAAGGAGTTTTGGGGCGCGGGTCATTGTACAGTTGTACTACACAGTATTCGCCCCTCCCAGCCAGATCACGGTGTGAGGCGCACCATCCCCTCGTCTTCACCAGACCGTTCAAGCCTTAACCACCCATCCAGCCCGGCGACTCGCCAGCTTCCTTGCGGTATCAGGGAACGCGTGGCGTTCGCCTGTCGCGCACTCCATCAACGCAGGCCTGCGACGTCTTGCACCGGGCCTGCACACCCCGTGCAGGTAGCCCTGATCATGCGCCCGGCAGGATAGGGCGGCACACGCAGCTGAGGCTCCTTCAAACAGAGGGGACGGGATCTCGCCTGGGACGGCGTCCGCGAGGCAGTTCTTGCCAGCTGCACCGTGAAAGGTGAGGCAGCTGGAGCAACTATTACTGGGTCTTACACAAGTGATGAGTGACCTACACTCTGCCCATCCAGTAGCGTTTCGGTCCTTGTTACTGCCATTCCAGGTAGCCGCCACATGGTGCCATCTTCCTGGCGTCAGGTTAACGCCACTATAAGTCACACTGCAATTATTAGGGCCGTCCATACAGAAGAAAGCCAGTTATTTCTGTAGACCAGTACTCCACGTCCTGCATATCCATTCCATAAGAGCTCTCAGTTCCTGGCTACCGTCCAGGTCTGCATTTCACAGCATTCCAGCGCACCCTGTATCACAGCGGAGGCAGTGACAACAGCAGCAGCAGCAGCAGCAGCAGCAGCAGCAGCACCACCCAAAGCAGCAGCCATGGCCGACAACCCTATTTGGAAGGCGACGAAGCCGTTTTGAATGGCGGCCTGGTGGCATGGCGGCTACATGCATCATTCAGCCCACTGACATGGTCAACGTTGATGCAGCTTGAGCCAACGGTGGCCCGGTAAAACTTGCAAAGTTCGTGTAGGCGGCTGATTTTGGGGCGGGGGCGAATTGTTCCCGTGGCAGTTGCGCCATGATTGCGGCCGGCAATTGCGACTTGTTCTGCGCAGAGCATATGTGCCATGCAACGTCAATGGCAGCCGTCGGGTATCCGCGAGGATAAAAGTGTGATCGAGCGAGAAGCCTTGTTTGCTCTGCTGGTATGTCTCTACAGAACCGCTCGCTACAGTTCCTCAAACTCGCTTGCGGTGACATTCCTGTTTCGCGCATCAGACGTCATGCGCATCACATGTGTTGGATCCCTGCTGAGGCCACGCCTGACATGCCCTGCCGCCCAATTATGATGGCCAAGGACATCATCAAGGCGGCGGCTCACTTACAAGGGCATGAACGCTGCGCCTCCGCGCCAGGCCACCATAACCATCGCGCGCCTGGGCATCTTCTCCATCATTTCCGAGAAGGTGGACGGAGGGGGTATGCAGTGCAGCGACAGGACACGCAGGCCGTACGGCGTGTCCGTATCTGGGCCTAGAAGCATGTACGCTACCTGGCCGCGCTCCGTGCGCTGCTGGATTATGCATGCTGCTTTCGCCGTGCTCCTGCTTCGTGCTCACCCCACCTTGACTTGCGACCCCTCCACCCCTCAGGCCAAGGAGGCAATAAGGGCAAGCCCATCCCCCTGTGGCAGAAGGCCGCGTGCGGCCTGACTGCCGGCGGCCTGGGCGCGCTCGTCGGCACCCCGCGGATCTCACCCTCATCCGCATGCAGGCCGACAGCACCCTGCCTGTGGAGCACCGGCGCAACTACAAGGGCGTGACTGACGCCATGGTGAATGGGTGCCTGAGCTTGGTGGAGGGAGGAAGGGTATGACCGGTTCGAGGGAGGAAGTGCCTGTCAGCCGGCAGGCAACGAGACGCATGTGGGGCACGACAGGTTCACTCCAGTTCAAGTGGGCAGACTCCGCCTTGCAGATATATGCAAGTGCATCCCTGCACCACGCATATCCCGCCGGTTTTGGATTCCTTTGCCAGCTGTCGTCCGACCCCTGCTCCCCGCCCACACAACCCCCAGACGCGCATCGTGAAGGACGATGGCCTGGAGGCGCCTGTTCAGCGGCGCCGGTCCCACTGTTGTGCGCGCTATGGCGCTCAACATGGGCATGCTCGCGTCAAACGACCAGGCCAAGGAGATGCTGGAGGCTGCGGGCTTTGAGAAGGGCGGCCAGGTGGCCGTCATTGGCAGCGCCACCATCGCGGGCTTCTTGCCAGCGTGTGCTCGTTGCCCTTCGACTTCATCAAGACGCGGCTGCAGAAGATGACGCCCAACCCCGACGGCTCCATGCCCTACAAGGGCCCCGTCGACTGCGCGGCGCAGGTGCTATGGGGTGCAAGGCCAGGGTGGACTGCATGGGAGGATGAGTCGACGAAACGGGGAAGGCGGGTGTCCGCATAGGGTTTTCGAATGGGTATTTTTACCATTAAGTCATTGATGTTACTTACATTATAGAGCTTCATATCGCGGGAATGCTTGCGGTTCCCGAGCGGGATCAAAATACCTATATTTATTGCCATGATCCCGTCCGGGAACAAAAGCGTTGCTTTCACGGAAACTGCGCGGTAATGTTCCCGTTCGCCTTCTACACCGGATTTCCTTTCTTCGGGACGCGGGTCGTTATGCCGGTAGAGTTTTCTGTGTGTGTGTGTGTGTGTGTGTGTGTTGGCAGGGTAGGGCGAAACGTCGGTTGGCCGATTGTGGATGCACCCCGAGTCGTGTGCGCTGAACCCTGTGCCCGCCGGGCACTCGGCCCCCTAATGCGTGCTGCAGGATTGCCCCTCACGTCGTCTTCACCCTGGTGTTCCTGGACGCCTTGCCGAAAATCCAGAAGCATGTCTGTGCGTGGCTGGGCTTTGCGCACTCGGCTGTGAGTCTGGCGCTGCGTGCCTTGCTGTTTGCTTGCTGCTGCTCAACAAAAGGATGCTAGCTCAGGATGTCGCTGGCCCTAGCTGCACAGGTAACTGCCTGGGCAGGGCTGCGCCTGATACCCTCGCCACAGCCACCTGCACGCTCGCTCCCAATCAGGGCCTCTGAATCGCAGGACAGGGCGCATTGCTTACCTGCTGGTGTGGTTGTGGAGCAGCAGCACACGCAAGCTTACGCCCAGCATGACGATGGAGGAGACCTCTTGTCAGGGCCTTATGTTGCCAACTGACAGGGCGTCTGCTTGATACTTCTACGATACTTCCGTCTTGTTTTATTAGTGGTTGTTTTGACATAATTTTAACGTGGACAACGCTTGAGCTCCAAATTCAGTATAGGTTATTATCCATACTTACATAAGGACTGGTTGAATTATATTTTTCAGCTTTAGGATCTATTGAGTTAAATCTTCCTAATTGTGGGTCAAGCCCTCTATAGAAGGTTTCATATGTTTCCTGTCCAAACCTGTCCCGCGGTGCGGTATGGGTCACTGGTATGGCGGCGATGGAGTGCTGTTGCAGGCACGTTATGCGCCCTACTGATGAGTAAAATGTGTTTGTATACTAGCGCTCATAAGTGCTACTTAGATGCCAACAACCTGGCACTGGTCGGGACACCGGCCCGTCGTCGCGGTCTCTGTGATGAATCTCGACGGTTTCCGCAGTGAGCGGGAGGGTGGTGACATGCTCCTCATCCGCGGTCGCATGCATTCGTCAGGTGCCTCAGCAAACGTGGCCGTTGTTCCAGCGGAAGATCACCGCCAGCATTGAGGCTCGGGTGGGGGTAGTTCGCCCTGCATCCCGAAATCGCCGGAAGTCTTGACCAACCCTTTGCCAAAAAACTCCTGCCACACCTGGTTCACGACCACCCACGCCGCAGCCGCGGCACGCTATATATCAGCTCCGCTGACCGGGGTGCACGCTCTGGCGTTGCAGGCGAGACGGTCGATCTTGCCGCGGGCTATACATTTATGGACGGCGTCCGTTTCGTGCTCGGCGTACAGAATATGTTCGATGCCCACTCCGACGAGATCGATGGACAAGAACTGGTCATCGGCGCAACGGGTGGCAGCTTTCCGACCGGCGAGGAAACGCGCGATTCAGGGCCAACACCCGCTGTGATTTTCATCAACCGTGCAACTTATGTCATCCAGACAGGTTGAATTAAGGCTGAATATGTCTCACTAACGCCGCCATGCTATCGCAGAAAACCCGCTATACGATCCGCGCGTTCCAGCATCTTGCCGACCATTGTGGGGGGGCAGGTCCAGCTCGCGGACCAGCTCTCTCAACCCTTCATGTACATTACCCACCGAACCCCAGATTCCTGACCGCTGAGCGGGTTAAGTACCTGCAGGGGCCTTACAAAAAATACTATTAAGGTGCAATAACAACCCTCATGGCCCACAGGGCGGCCGTATAGGGCTGTGCAGAAGGCGCGCCTTTAACTATTTGCTGGGACTCGCCGGCAAATAGTGAGCCCTCGGCGCATTCAGGGCTGTGGCGGTAGCATACGCTGCCGGTTGACGTTCAAATGTGGGACGCACGGCCACATAGGGGCCGGCGATTTGTGCGGCTGCAGCACCGAGACGGCTTGATTCAGCTCGAAGAGCCCGCCCTCCCCACCTCCCCACTTCCCTGACGTCTTGAGCGCACCCTTCTGATCCGTCGTTCATGCGCGGCTGACGCCCATGCCCGATCATCCAGCGGCCGCATGCGTGCGTCCGCGGCTGTACGTGCCGACCTACTCGGCCTCCTGCGCCACCATGCACTCGTCAAGCTACGACGTGCTGCTCCGGGCCGCCTGCTGGGGGGGGTGTCCACCAGCCTGCTGTTCAGCGTCTTCGAGGCCTGGGCCGTGGCGGCGCACTTGAACCGCGGCTTCGACGAGTCACTGCTGGTGAACGGCTGGCGCGTGATGCTCACAGGACATGGGGGCCGTTCGCTGGTCTAGCTGTTATCCCGGATCCAGGCTGTAACGCAGGTCTTCCCCACCCTTAAACCATTCGCTGGCGGTGGAATGCGGGCTACACCCATGACCTTCACCCGGAACCGCGCGATCGAGGACCGGCGCAATGCCGATCGCTTCCACTTCATCGACTGGACCAGGCAGTCGTTCAAGAACGTCGACGTGATCCCGCCGGGCAACGGGATCATGCACCAGATCAACCTCGAGAAGATGTCGCCCGTGGTGTACGTGCAGGACGGGGTGGCGTTTCCCGATACCGCGTTCGATGCAGCTATACGGTGGCGTTTGGGAGCCCCAGGGTGGATGATGCCATGTATGCAGGGATGGGGGGCGCGGGACGCGAGGCAGCTGCTGCAGTGGCACTGTCGGCGTGGGGCTTGGTGTGCTGTTGGCGCACTTGCTTTTCAGGTGCCAGGCGGCTGCGATAGTAGCTCCTGCGGTAGTCAAACCCGCCTGCCTGCCCCCCCCCCCCCATGCCCCCGCAGGTGATGCTGCTTTCGATGCTATCGTGGTTGAACAGGGACGAGAACCGCGGCGCTGCTGGGGAAGAGCGGGGTCGCAGCCTGACTCGACAACCCTCTGTGCAGCGTGACGATAGACTACCGCTCGCTGGAGAAGGACACCGGCTGGGTTTGATCTTCAGGCACGGATTCTTTCGCCACGACATTACGTGTTCAAAGCATCAATATTGAGTCGCGCGCCCCACATGCTGCGTGTGCACTGCTGGGTTCCACGCGTGCGCGCGCACACACACACACACACACACACACACACACCAGTGCGTATGCGCACCCACTTTGCTTTTGTGTTGTGCATCTTTGATCGCAGACGAGCGTGTGGCGCTGCTGGGAGTGATGCAGGCGCTGTTCGAGGCATCCATGTACACGTTTGTGTTCCTGTGGACACCGGCCCTCAGCCCTCAACCTACGGCCAGCCGTCCACACATCCCCGGACGCCTCTGCCGCCCTCAGCACCGCAACTATGCGTGCCCTCGCACCAGACGGCCGCTCGATCGCGTCTGCGGGGGCCGTCCTTTCGTCGAAGGCGGGGGCGGTTCCAGTCCCCCAGCTGCCGCACGGCCAGTGTTTGCTATCTTGATGACGGCATCGATGCATATCCGACGGACGTTTCCTGCTATTCACACGCGGCATTGAGATGCTGCTACAGATGGCTTTGGACAGGAGACTGGATGCTTTAACAAGATCACTCACCGATCGAGCGCAGACTCATTGGGTCACACAGATCAAGCGCGTTGAGTATGCAAGGTATGGGATCGCGAGCGATGATCCAAATGCTGGCTGACGGGGTTTCCACGTCCCCGCGGGCCCCTTGCTCCGCTGTGCAGGGTGTGTTCTGGGCGGGCGCCGCGCTGATGTCCGTCGCTGTGATGTACCACACGCGTGTGGCAGCCACGCCTTACCCAGGGACGTCTTCGAAGGCGAAACGCACCCCCTTGAGGCACACCACCAGGGGAGCCCCTCGCCAGGGTTGGCGGGCGCCGATCTGCCCACGGCGCAGCTGGATGCCGGCGGACGGGTGCAGCTGCTGGCGTTCTGCGGATTTGAGGTGGACGGCCTGGATGTCGGCTGGGGCGGGGAGCGGTGACGCGTCAGACTCCGTAGGGTTCGTGGCTCGACTTCGAATTCGACGCCAAAGACATCGTCAACGTCCGTATCGACCGCAAGCGCAAGCTGCCGGTCACCCGTGCCTGCTGTCATTCGCGGGCATGACGGGCGAGCGACATCCTCAAGCCCATTCTACGCATCCCTCCTCTGCGCGCCCCTCAAGATGCTGATCGGCCTGTTCTGGCCATCCATGATGGCGCTGCGGGCACGCTACGTCCCTGAGGACCAGCGCTCCAGCATCATCAACATCTTTCGCATACCACTAAAGACATTCGTATGCATCATACTTCGGAATGTGCGCGCGGGACAGGCACTAGCCGCACCCAGAGTGCGCATCAGCCTGCGGCTGGTGGGGTGGCGGCTTGGAACCGTGCATGCAAGATCTGCGGACCACACTCAGCCTAGCTGAAGCATTGTACACATTCCCAATGTCACCCCGCCTTCGCCCTGATCGGCGTTCTTGTCCCCCGGCCATCACATCTCCTGACGACTTCCCCCTGGGCGCAGTCTTTGGGATCAGCTGCCCGTTCCGGTTGCGCGGCCAGGTACAGGCGCGCCTGAGCGGTATCACGGCTCACAACGCCCGACGTACGCGGCCGGGTCAGCAGCGCTTAGCCCGCCGACAAGGATGGCGGCCTGCATGCGGCAACAGCAGGAGACGCGCCTCTGCGGCGCTCCATGGTTATGCCGTGAGCGCCGCGGCAACGCGCCGCACCGATGTGTCTACCACCAGTGGGCCTACGATCTGAACGGGGATCTCTCGGGTTCCTTTCGCCGCGGATCAATTGCGCAGGCGCGGAAGCCCCGGCAGCAGCTTCGCAGTCAAGGATCACCGGCGGCTCAACTGGGTGCGAGTGGCGTCCCCAGGCAGCTCAGCAGCAGCAGCGGGGGTGTGCAGGCGCCTCACGGCGGATCCCATAGAAGGCCGCACGGGCCCATTTGCTGCGGCCGTGAGCGAGAAATCCACACCTGTTCGCAAGTGGGTGCACAATCTGGCATACCCCTCACTGCCTGAGCAGCTCACCTGCAGTAGCAGGGACCGCCTCGGCCCTAGCATGGAACGCAATTCATGGGGCCACCCTCAAGTGGGCCCTGCAGCTGTTGCCGCGCGCCGCAGAGGCGCAGCCATCATTCTTGGAGCGGCCCTTGTACAATCCGTACGTGTGGTATGCTTGACACCCAGGTGGCACTCAAGCCAGTGCTGCCGGCGCAGAATTAGTTGCGCAGCCGGACTGCCAGCTGACCGCACAAGGTCAACTATCCGAGTGATAAGGTTTGCGCCACAAGAACAGGATTTTTCACTTCCTCTTTGCAGTGCACCCTGGCGTCAATACACCGTGGCTTGCTGGCCTCATGCGTGCAGCGCTCTGCTCGTGCTCAGCACAAGCTGTGAGTTCGCGTTTGTGTGCCAGCCACGCCGCCATTTGGCGACGTCGTTCACCGGCTTGGCCCTAGCAAAATTTGGTAAGCAAGCCGTCAATATAATTTGCCGATTCGCAGCACATTTTCCGGCCAGATTGGCGGCGTTCCGCGCCTCTGACACCGTTCACCGCGCGCGCCTTTCGACTCGGCGCGAGTCGGGGGGCAAAGATTCGCTCCCCGCCGACCCTCCTGTTAAGGCGCCCGTCAATCGGGGCGGAGGGCTCCACAGAACAACAAGATGGGGTCGCCACTTGTCGGGTTTGCAGCAGATCGGTGCTTGCTTGGGCGGCGTGCTGCTGGGGTCTCCACGACACCCTACCGCGCAGCCTTCAGCTTTCATGATGCGACGAACCCGCATATCCGTCGCGGGCTGGAACGCGCCGTCCACCGCGACTGCGCTTGCCCCAGATGGCTGGGCTTGCAGCGTACGGTCGTGCCGGCTTCGCAATCTGTGGACCTCGAGACAGCGATTGGAGCAAGACCGTCCACGCCGGTTTGTAGAGCAGCTTGCGCACGGCCGACCGTTGGGTGCGGCAGCAGCGACAGCGCGGCAGGGAGCGATCGCTGCTTCTTCTGGACGTCACGTGGCAGTGCCACGGCGATCGCTGTCGCACGACATGTTCGACAGCGCGGTGTACCTCGGCATCTGCGACAAGATCGTGCCGGGCCTGCTGATCGGCGCGCTCGCCTTCGGCCACCTGCCCGCGGTGTTCATCCCCGGCGGACCAATGACGCCCGGCATCCCCAACAAGACCAAGGCCGAGGTGCGCGAGCGCTCGCCGCCGGCGAGCCAGCGGAGGAACTGCTGGAGGCTTGATGCCCAGAGCGGCGGTTTGGGCGCCGCCACTCAGGCTATGTGACCTTCTGCATCAAACGTAGCCGGTTCAGCCATCACATCCTCTTCGCAGCATCGTTCGCCGGCAAGCGGTCCCCGGGAAAGGCAGGCGTGAAGCGCGCATCATGGCCGCCGATGATCGCGAGCAGGAAGCCGCCCAGCACGGTCTGCGCGCCCACCACACCCGTCACCGCAGCGAGGACGAGCGGCAGGGTATTTTCGAGCGCGGCATAGTTGTGGGGCACTGGCCGTGCCGTGTCGCGTATGCCCCGCGTGCCCGGCGGTGGCACGCACCGCGCTGGCCAGGGTGCCTTTGGCAACATGTGAGCTCACATACCTGCTGCAGAATGGGACTTGTGGGGGTTGCTTTGCATGGTGCCGCCAGGTACTGGTGGTGGTGCTGTTCTCGATTTCGCTGGCGCTGATCATTGGCTACCATCATCGTCTACTCAGATTCAATCTTCTGAATGACCAGGTCCGTTTGCGTCATCTTGCACCTCTCGCAGTGCCCCCTGCCCCACCAAGGTGCCGCGGCGGCCACCTGATTGCGCCCACCAAGGTGAGGCGCCGTGGACCCGGCAAGATCAACGTCAACCAGAAGGCTACGCCGTGGCCAGCGCGCTGGCGGCCAGTGCTGCTGCCGGCGCTGGTGACTGCGCGCGGCCACCGCATCGAGCAGGTGCCTGAGGTGCCGCTGGTCATCAGCGAAGCCGCCCAGCTTCACCATGACCACCTGGTCGCGTGGGCGCAAGCTGATGCAGCAGGAAATGGCAGAGGGGGCGATGCCGATCCCGGTGTTCGTCAAATCGGCGGCGAATAGCGGTACGCGCGTTGCTCCGACGGCTGGTTGGGCGCAAGATCGTGCTGCAGCATCTGCTGGTCATCGAGCATGAAGGCAAGTCGCACATCATCAAGCATTGGCGGCAGGATTGGGAATATGAACCGGTCAAAATCCTCGCCTATTCGGACCGCAACGCCTGGGCGTGGGAAGATGTCCCCGAACGGATGCGCACCGGCCGCTGTGCCCAGCACCCCTTCAGGTGCTCAAGGCGGTGGGTGCCCTGCCCGACGCCGACCAAGGCGCTCGACCGCAAGGCGCTGCGCGCCGAAGAGGCTTAGCCGCTAGAAGTCGACGCTCCCGAAGAGCGTGCGCGACTTGCGCAATGAGACGTTCGTAACCTCTGTCATGTTATGCCATATCGACCGCGAGCATTTGCCCAACGGAGAATCGGGTGACCGACGTCGCCAGCTTGTCTGTGGCGCACCCAGGCCACAGCGCCACCTCCACCTCGACCCGCCTTCGCGCCGCCCTCGCCTCCCCACCCCCAAGGCGCTACACCCTGCCAACTGGCCTTTGCCTTTGGCTTTGCCAGCGACGAGGCATGCAGCAAGGCCTTCCGCAATCTGGCAAGCGTGCAGGGGACACCGGGATGCGCCTCAACCTGCTTGCGCTGGCGTCGTCCACGGCCAGCTGGCCGCTTTGTGGTTTGGACCAAGGGCCAGTGGGCGCGGACAGGCTGTACGGCATCACCACCACGGCCTCGGATGCAGAAGAAGGTGCTGATGATCTGCCGGTCGATGAAATTCAGGATATAGACGACGTAGCGCGCCACACCGACAGCACATACCAGCTGTATCCGGTCGCCTTGGGTTCGGGGACGGGCGCGGTTTCGGACCCCTCAAGCTGGCTCGCGCTATCGACCATCTGGCAACCCTCTCCCTGAACGTCTATCTTGTGCGCGTCATGGCTAGCAGAGCCGCGGCAAGGCGCAAGTTGAAAGACGGTTCAACTGGGTGAGGGCGAGAGCTGGGCGACGATCGCGACAAGGACGCCGCCGCTGTCGGCAAGGCCTTCTACAATCATCTGATGGCCTGCCGTCGGCGTGCTTGCGCGCCTGCTCAAGCCGGGCAAGGACAGCATGGGCATCATCCTCACCATTCTGCTGGGCATTGGAGGCGCACTCCTTGCCGGGTTTCGGCAGGCCATAACGATCTAAAAACAGATTCTTATGCCGTAGCGACCACCTACGTTAGGGTTGACGTTCCAATTTGGATACTAGAAATCAGCAATGCGCCCTCGAAATTGCGCTTCAGCACACGGCGCATTGCCCACCCCCACCCCCACACCTTTTCCCCAGATCGTGGTCTCGGAGTACCAGGGGGAGGACTTGCGATGGACTGTACGGCGTGGATGGAATGTCGCGCAACTAGGTGCATAACGGCCGCGGCTTGTGGCGGCGACGGACCTCGCTGCCGCAGCGGGGTCTTTCCCAGCGACGGAAAGAACCTTGGTTCCTGGCGCAGGCATGTCTGCCACGGCTCTGCTGCGCGAGGCGCGCTGGTGGTTGGTGGTCGCGAGGTTGTAACATGTGCCCATAAGTCCGCCGCCCAGGCAGATGGTCCAGGTGTTCGATGTTGGGGCTGTCCTGTTGCCAGTCGTGTGTTGCTGCTTAGGACATATGCCAAAGGGCAGGACCAACCATGAGTGCTTGCCATTTACCGCACCGGCCGCTCAAGATTATCGGTATTCATGTAGCTGCGCATGGTGTGCTTGGGCGGCAGTTTGGCGGTCATGTCTCTTGATGGTATGTCAACGATGGAGCTGACTTAGCGGAATAGCATCCAAAAAAATCCGACGAAAGAAATTCGACCCTGTAGCTGTAAAAGTGTGCGACGCCGGTCGAACAATCCAAGGGTGGCCTCTCGGCAAAAGCCTGTCATCGGCAATCTGCCATCCAGGCCACTCTACACGACCATGCTCCCGCGTTCATGCCGTTCCCGGTAAGCAGGCGGATGGCCGCTACCAATCATTTTCTCGACCGCTTGCGCGCGTAGTACCTTGAATTTCAGCACGGGGCGCTGATGATGCTGTGCTGTTGCACTTGGGAGCATCAGCAGCGCCTGCGGCACACCGGCCGAGCCGGGCAGCGTACTTGCGCAATTGATAATCATAGACTTGAGGCCGAAAGCGCGCCTGAGAACCGCCGAAGTAGTCGAGCCCGATGACGATGAGCGTATCGGATGACTGACATCAGCAAGGAGAGGGAGCTGCAGGAGGCCCAGGGAGCTGGCGCTCTTGAGCACCCGCCGCCCGTGGTCCTGGGCCAGCATCTTTCGCGCCGGGCCGATGCCGTATGGACTGCATCCTGCGAGTTCGACTGCGCCACGGGAGAGAGGGGCTCTGTGCCGGGGCTGGTGCGCCCAGTGCTGGAGGCTGCGCAGTGACGTTGGCCTCGGGCGCGCCGGCAGTCGGCGTGATGCGGCAGCCCCCTCCAGGGGCGCAGCCTCCAGGTTGGTGATGGTGGTGTTGTGGGTCTCCAGAAAAATGTTTGAGGAGAACAGGGCTGCTGGTTTAGGTAAGAAGCCTGAGCGGAAGATGCCGCCTTATTGATCCAGATGTTGCAATTCCAAAAACCCCAACCAGCCCAACCCGACAGTGCAATAGGATTGAATTGATCGATTGGCATTACGGGCACATGTCCACGAATTAAAGCGCACTTATCCTACATTGATTACCAATATGCTGTCATTCTGGTTTCAACCAACCGAAAGGATGATTCGATGGACGACTACCCCTATGATCCCGCCCGCGATCCCCGCCCCCGCCCCCTATCACTGGACTGCCTCCATGCTTACGTGCACCGATGGGTGTGAGAAGAATGTCATGATCAGCTCCTCCAGCGTTCAGCCTGCTCATCCTCGCGCGTCTCGCGAAGGCTGTCTTTGCTCCCACCCGGTTCGACGATCGGCATTCTAGGTGGCGGCCAGCTCGGGCGCATGCTCGCGGTTCTGACAGCCGTGCAGGTCTCGGCTCCAGGTTCATATCTTCCACCGCCGCGTCGGAAACGATTTCAGCCAACCTGAGTCCGCGTACACTGTATTGCTAATCCTTAATGAGAGGGAGAAGCCGTGATGTCGATGGGCAGGCCGGTGGCCCCCGTCTCGTCGAGTCGACGGTAAAGGCCTCCGCTGGGCCCCCCCAGCTGTCAATTGGGCCTGCGGCGTGCAGGCACCAGGGCGCCCAGCGGGCGTGTGAGCGGGCAAGGATGCAGAACAATTGTACCAACCACAGCTCAACCACTGATGACCCCTGGGGCCGCTGCGCACCTGGACGCCGAGGCAGTGCAGGGGTGCTCCTGCACCAGCGTTGTTGGATGTCCACAAAGCCCGCCAATTGTTGCCCTCCAGCACAGCCCACTCGTTCAGGCACTGGCTTTTTGCAAAGGGCAGGGGCAAGTGGGGTTCTTGCAAACAGTCCTTAAAGCAAAGGGCCAGACAGGTTTCATCTTTGCGGGCGTGGAGGTACCCCATCGGCATCCAGAAAGTAGTACCCCCGTTTCCAGGGCCGCTGCCTTGCCTTACCAGTTGCGCTTTTGGGTGATTTAGGCTGCCGCTTGTAATGTCCTGGACCGACATCTTCATGAGGCAGCATGCCTTCTCATGGAGTTGAGTCTCAACCAGCGGAGGAATGTTGTAATGTGAAACTGGCGGCTGCCTTCCAGCTTAGCATATCTCGGCTATATTATCTTTGACTTCGGGATCACAATAGCAGGCGGCACCCGTTATGCAAGCGTATGTCGCTTGCGGGGGAGCGTGAGTTTGTTGAGCGGGCATGACAATGGATTTTGAGATGGAATTGCCTTTCATTTCCCCTCTGCTGTAAGAGTCTCCTTAGCTGGTGTCATTGGGCACCATGCACCTCTCACTCATTGACCATGTCGTTTTGGCTGAACGAGAAGAACAGAGAAAGTCCCGTCGGATGCGCCCTCTTGAGCGCGGGGAAAATGAGCAGTGAGGAGGGTGATTAGCAGAAATAAGCAGCGCACAGTTCTTTTCATAACGTTGATTGGTATTATTGAGAAAGTTTGGAGTAAAGCTACTCCGAAATTTCAGGGATAGGGTAGGGTTAGGGAAAGTTAAACCAAATGACGTTTCTAAACGTAAATCTTCAAACCAACGGAGCATGGATGTCTCCTGAAGCCGGCAACCGCAGGCCGAAGTAACAGCCCAGATGTAAGGCGACGGGGGCGGGCTACGGCCCGCTCCACCCCGCCCTATCCACCACCGGACCAGCCCCGAGATCGACCATGCTTACTTCCATCCCGCTTGAAGGCGAATGGGCCTTTGCCTTGGACCCCGACAATCGGGGCGAAGCCGAGCAATGGTTCCAGCGTGACCTCGGGGACACCATGGCTCAGCTAAGGAGCGCTCACGAGCGTGAAAGATGTGTCACAAACCACGTCCAGCGACATGGCAGATGCGCAATGGATGATGAGGGACAGCGGCCCACGTATGGTAACAACAATCTCCTCACCGATGTCCGGCCTCGCACCAGCTCCACTACGGCAACGAGGTGATCGCAAGCAACGTGGTCGACGCCTGTCGTTGGAGCTGTGCACCGGCACAGCCGCATCCTGCATCCCAGATCATCTGAGGGTTCAGGATTACGCTGTCTCTAGATTTCATTACCTGCCATTGTAAATGGAAAACGTAACACACAACAAGCTGGATAATATAAAATCCAAGAATGTAGTCGAGCTTGATCAGCGCCTCACCCGCCTGGTAGTTGCCCAGCTGCGTCTCGTAGTATGTACATGAGGTGGTGAAGCCGCGCCACACGACGTTGCGCTTGCTGTCGTTGAAGCTGAAGATCATCAGTACGACCAGCGGCGCATAGAGAAGGACCATCACCGCGCCCACCCACAGTCGCATCCACAGGGTGCGGCTATATTCGAGCGGGGCTCACTTTGAAGGCGTTCTCCGGAACAAGGGACGAGAATATCGGCGATCTGGCGGGTCTGACTTGCTGACTGTTACGACCGGGGTCTGTTGGCGGCAAGGAAGCCCCGGTGATCGACGGGCTGACCGGCGACCAGCTTGTTCCTCGGCTGGGCGCAGGATGTGGCCGGCAATTATCGCCAGAATCTGTCGCAGCGGATCACGACCGATCCGCATTCGCCCCTCGATCCAGCGGACTTGGGTCTCGCGCAATCTTGACCCTTGGTATAAGAGCCTATCAGATCAAGGAAGGCCAGAGCTCTATCTGGACGCCGAAGGCCCGCCATCTGGCCGCCCGAAATCGACCTTCATGACTTGAGGACGTCGATATCGTCCTTGTCCCATTCGATGATCTGCCGGTCTTCCATGCGCGCCGGCTCGATCGGCACGAGATCGTCGAGCCGCTCCTCGGTCAGCACGAAGCCGCCGGGATGCTGCGACAAGTGCCGGGGGTTCCAGAGTGGCGCGCAAGATCGAGACAGAGTCTCAGCCGATAATCATCGGCATTGAGTTGAGAATGAGCCATGCATTGAGCAGGCTCGGGTGCAGCCACCATGCGTGGAGGCTGCCCATTCCTCACCAGCCCTGGTCGCCCCGCAGTGGACCTGCGCACTCCAGTTCCCATCGACTGCTGGCATTGCCAGCCGCAGCGAGAAGCGCTGCCACTCGGGCTGCAGGTCCAGCGCCACTGCCGCACCCGGGACGTTCCTGCCTCCAGACATGTCGCGTATCACCGCGCGCGTCGTACCATTCGGGCGCGCTGCCGGCGCTGAACTCGAGGCTGTAGGCAGGCAGCGACAACGGGCACGGTGCACTCGACGCTTGCCCGCCACTCGTCGATCGCTGGTTGCACCACTCCTCGCGCAGCCAGACTGCGACGATCCTTGGCGAAGAGCGAGTCTTGCCCGTTCATCGAGCGTTCCGGGAACGGTGCTGAAGCCACGGGGCAGGCCCGAGGGGCTGGTGCAGCGTGAACAGCCAGGAGCCGTCCCTGATCTCGGTCGATCGGGGACCTCCAGTGGCGCGGCGTCAACCGCCAGCATAAGGAGGACAGCTCGCTAATATGGAGGTTAAGGCGTGTCGCTCGCTGCAGACATAGGACTGGCCACTGCTGCGCGGCTGGTCACATGAGTAGTGGTTCGGCGGCTTTTCGCGGATGCCGTTGATGTCGGTGTCTGCGGATACCTACTCCACGAATCCGAAAAAGTTTTTCAGCTGGATCGTAGGGGTCGTTCGACATATAGGATTCGCCGGCAAGCGATGTCCTGCCGGTAGGTAGACCGCTCTTGACAGCGCGACATCACAGCGCGCGCGGGTCTGTATATATGCCAACGTTCCAGACGTGCGTATAAATATGTTGAGCTCAATGTCTCATTCTGACCAACTATCCACGTGTTGTCAAGTTGCGTTCTGATTTGCCTGTGATCGGTAGCGTTGTGTTGGCAATGGCCGAGTATACCATTCTCGTCAGGTCACCGACAACTCTTAGATGAGTTCTTTGTGAGGCCTGCTTGTTGAAAGGCTGTGACCAAAATGTTTTGCACTGGAATAATCACTTCCCGGATCACTGGCAAAATCGCTTCAATCGGCTACACTGAATCAGCATACAAATGCCTGCGATGATACCCTGGTGGGCCTGTATCAAATGGAAGTGTGAATACTTTCCGAGTGTGCAATAACGTGACTGTTCGGAGCTTAGGAGTCGCTGCGGGGCGGACATACAAGGGGCCGATTGCCGTTGAGTATTGTCCAGACAATACCTGTGACTTGTTCAGACTCTCGGCGACCCTGCGGGCTCGCAAGTGCTCCAGGACTGTGCATACGCATTCTGTGAGGCGCATTTGATGTTGGCGTCTGACCATCGTGGCCGTCAAGCAGACGTAGACTCGTCCGCCACAAAGTCGGTACTCGGCCGCTACAGTCCCCTGCCCACAGGACGCCGCTTGGTCACGGCTGCGTGCGACCGCACATAGCCGCAGTCCGCATCCACGTGCAGCCATCCGAGCTTGCGCAGCCGCTTGGCGATCCACGCCTGCTGCTCGCCAAAGCCGCCCTCCAGCACGGCGCCGTCGTGGTCCGCAGGGGGGGAGGCCTCCCCCGACAGCAGCTCCGCGCGCCGCGCGTCGCCCACGGCGTCGAGCGCGTCGCGCAGCTGCAGGTCGTCGGGGCAGGCCAGGGTGAAGCTGCCCCCGCTGGGGGACGCGGCGCCAGATGACAGGGGGCTGCCGCCATGGTAGCTGCCAGGTATGCTGCCGCCATGGATACGGCCGCCATCGGGATGCTAGCGTCGCTGTCAGCGCAGGAACGGGCTCGTCGCCGAGGCCCGGCCATTGCCGGGAAGCGTAAAGTGGCGGCGACCCGTTCGCACTGGAAAGCTGCCCCCTTGCGGTGCACGCAGCGCCATCGCGCTATCCACCTGCTAGCAGGGCGCGGCACGCAGCCTGCGACGCGATGGCGAGAGTAG
This sequence comes from Scenedesmus quadricauda, assembly GCA_002317545.1. Taxonomy (NCBI): domain Eukaryota; kingdom Viridiplantae; phylum Chlorophyta; class Chlorophyceae; order Sphaeropleales; family Scenedesmaceae; genus Scenedesmus; species Scenedesmus quadricauda. The sequence continues at coordinate 8,909 of NNCB01000079.1, read as the reverse complement.
GTCCTGGTTCCAGTTCGAAGCAGCCACCCCCGCCGCCGGTGCTGCACGGTGACTGTGCCCTTGCTGGCGCTGCGGGTCCCGCTGTTGGGGCTGCTGCTGCCGTTACTGGGAATGCTGCCAATAGCCTCTGTGCGTCGGCGATAGCGGCGGCGGTGATCGCGATCCAGCGGCGACCGGGCTGTCTGGGGCGTGCAGCAGTGCCTGCAGGCCGCTGTCCGCTGGCGCAGTGGTCGCGACTGCACAGATGGCTGCAACGCCAGGGGCTCTGCAGAGACGCCCTCAGGGACGCCGCGCACAAACGACGGATGCGCTCATGACGCGCCGCAGACAGCTTGGTCATCATCGACCAAGTTGCTGCCGCTACGCACAGCGCCGCGCCCTCCTCAGCCTGTCTGCATGCTGCCAAGACGCCTCATCTCTCTGAAATCAAAGCCGCCGCCGTGACCCTCCTCAGTGACAGATGCCATGCCGCCGCCGCTTGCGTCCGCGCGCGGCCCCAGCAGCGCTGGAGGCCGCCCGATGTCCAGCGACTTGCGCCCTGCCAGCCGTCGAATCGCCCCCGAGCTACGCGCTCGCTGCCGGCCTCGCTTTACTGGCGATGCATGCCCCCTCCTCGCCGCTGCCGGCCCCATCTGGTCGCCTGCCGCCGCCGCTGCCGTGCCTCCGCCGGGCACCCCGCTCTGACCCCTCTGTGATCCATGGTGATGGGCCCCCAGCGTGCTGTACAGCCCGCCCAGCGCCGTCGTCAGGGCGTGGGCCGGCGCGGTTGCGGGAGGTACCCGCCCAATTCCCAGTCAAGCGACACCATGCGGCTCACGGCACCCTGCAGCCGCTGCAGCGCCAGCATGGGGTGGCGCTCTACCAGCCAGCGCGCGTCAGGCGCGCGCGCGGCCGCTACGCGTGGAGTGACCATGCGTTTGTTCGTCGAACATATCACCCGCTATCAATATGACAGCCCCGTCAGCTATGCGTTGCAGCAGATCAAGCTGACGCCGAAGGACCGCCCCGGACAGCAGCGCGTCCATGGCTGGACGATCGAGGTCGAGGGCGGGGCGCAGCAGCGGCGTAGCGGGGATCGCACGGCAATGGGGCTGCTGACAGGTAGGGCGTTGGTCATGGACATGGCAGCGGTGCAGTAGGCACGCTGCGTCCGTCCTGGAGTACTTCGCAACAACCAGGGTGCGGGAGCCGAGCGTGGCTGGGCACATGCTTGCATGCGCTTGGTGAGATCCCTGAAACAAGAGAATGCAGTCAGACGGGACAGGATCTGCAGGAGCGGCGAGCATGTGCGGAATTCACCGTGGCCAGCGTTCAGACAACCAGCTTGCACCCCTCACTTCTTCGCCCTGGGTGCCTGGGTACCGCCACAGGGTGCAACCGCCGACGGTATGTTTGCGACACGTATGCGGCTTCGAAACCGGGCCAGGCCCTCGTAAAAGGGACCGCTGGGGTGCGCCATGGTCCGCAGCGCGCAGGCCGGCCCTCCAGGCCCACGCTCCGCCGGGACCGCAGGGCGGCGCGCACGCGACCGCTGCCGCTGGCTATCGCTGCCGTCGTCGTCGGTGCCGGCGGGTGGGCCTGCGCGCCCGATGGGTAGCCGCCAGCGGAGGTCCCGCTACGCGGGCTGCCCCCGCTCGGTGTCATCCCGCGCCTGGCGCTGCGGCCACGCAAGGGGCTAGCGCCCCGCGGAGTTGCAGGGCTGGTGCCCTCCCCGCCAGCCGTCTCGAAGGCCACGGCCTCCTCGTCAAGGCGGCCGCGATCAACTGGGGCTGTCGATGCCGGCGCTGTCGCGGCGCATCCAGACGCTCGAACATGCCGTCGGGCGCGCAAATCGCCTGTCCAGGGCATCAGCTGGTGGCTCAGCCTCGACCGAAGCAGGGCGCGCGCTTGCGGAACAACTCGCCCCGATCCCTCGACGAATTGCGCGGCGTGATCGGGGCGAGGGGTTGGGGGTGAGGTTTGTCAGAAGGTGACGGGGGGGTGTGCGGTTGCTGCAGCGTAGTGGGCACAGCAGGGCAGGAGTGGGGATGGCTCGCGCAGCAGCAGCTATGTTCGTGGGGAGGCACAGGGGCTGCCTCCAACAGCTGCAAGCAGCTGAGCGACTGGCGGCTTGTTTCGTCTCAACGCTCTGCAGCTACACCGCTCTGCAAGGCGCCTACCAGCCTCGCGTGGCATCGTATCATGTCCCCTCTTGACCGTACCCTCGAGGTGCGTGCTGAGCGCGATGCTGATGTATTTGGCCGCCGCCACCGACTCAAAGTAGCCCAGGGCCTGCACTTGGGATGGTAGCTAGGGCGAAGGTGTGTGTGGTGTGTGGGGGGGGTGTGTCGGGATGGGGGGTGTGACGTGCTTTGCCGCACGCTCTCATAGATGACAGCCCGCACGTATACCCAGTTGGTGCGACTCGCAGGGGCCCGGCTGCGGTCCACACAGTTCGTCAGCAGCCAGGCGCTCAGCCGCGCAATATCGCCGTGCTCGCACGCGGTTCCGGTGGCCAGGAGGAGGACAAGGTGCAGTACTGGGCACACGCTTCCGACCAGGTGCTCGGCACATCCCTCCGTCACTGACCACCCCTGTCGCCTGGCGGCTGTCTCCTTGACCGCCACCGGCTGGAACCCGGATGCCGCGTAGGTCGCGGTTGATCCGCTCCATCGTATCACCGTCGAGCCGCAGCTGCACGGCGCGCACCAGGATGCGTTGCGCAGGCGGTCCGGAAGTGTCGATGCCGCAGCGAAACGCGGTGTTTGCCAGCGCCTTGGGTGAGAGGTTCGATTCACAGCCGCAACATTCCCAAAACGCTTGGGGATCTCTTGAGGAGGGCCCAGAAGGGTGGCGTGTACACGGTCACCAAGGGCCTGCAGAAGGCGTTCGGCCCGCGCCGCGTGTTCAACACGCTGCTGGACGAAACCGTGATCCTGGGGCTGGCGCAGGGCTACGCCAACATGGGCATGCTGCCGCTGCCGGAGATCCAGTACCTGGCGTACTTCCACAACGCCTGCGACCAGATCCGCGGCGAGGCGGCCAGCCTGCAGTTCTTCAGCAACGGCAGTACCGCCCCGCCAGCGCCTGGAGCGCCGCCTCCAGCCGCTCCTGCAGCGCGCCCAGGTTCGCGGGGTGCCCCACAGCCCGTGCTGGAGCACCACCAGGTGCACCGCCGCGGCGGCGTCGACGTCCGCACTGGCCACCGCCGCCATGGCGGCTGCTGCGGGGCAAGGAGCAACGCCGCAGCGGCCGGGCCGTACGCAGGGCGATCCGCCGTGGCGGCTGCGGGGAAGCGGCAGGGGCAGGGAGGCAGGCAATGAGCGTGTGCATCGGGAGCAGGTTGTGGCGAGAGAGAGAGTTCAGCGGTACTTGGAAACCAGTTGCGCCCCCCATCACATGCTCGACCCGTGCGCTGCTTGCAGGGATGTGGGGCTCTCCTGCGGCGTTGAACGGCCGCGACGCATCCTACGCACGCACAATGCGCCTCGTTGCTCAGGCGCTGCCGGGTGACTAAGAGCGCTGCGCTCCAGCGTGAGCGGATTGTATTGCCGCGCCGCGGAAGGCAACGGCAAGGACCGGCAGCACGCGTTCCTCTGTCAGAGCTGGGTCAGACGCCTACGGATCGCGGCACAAAATCGTGTTCTTTGAGTTTGTCGCCTTTTGAGCCATAAGCAAATTGGTATTCAAAAACGACATCGAACCAATGTTTCAGAATGGCAGGCATACTATACCAATAAAAGGGGTATTGAAAAACAATTGTCCGATGTCTTAACAAGGCCGCCTGCTCAGCTTTCACGTTGATTTCGTAAGTCAGGAGCAAAGTCACGAGATGTTGCAACGCATGGTCCAGTCCAACTGGGGGGTACCCGTGGGGAGGCAAGGCCGTGGCGGTATTACCAGCTGAATTTTTGGATAAATATGTTTGACATGTACGCTGCTCCAGGATCAGCAAGATTGTGTGATCTAGGCCCATTGTTTCTGCTCCTTGATTCGGCTCGTTAGCGCAATGCAGCAGCTGACTGGAAATAATAGTAAGGTTGCCGATGGCCGACCGATTCAAGATGGCGCTCGCATGGGTGGCGATCTTCGGGCTCGTATTTCTGGTGATCCGTACATGGCAGGCGGTGACGTGACGCCGGGGGTTCTTCTCTCCTGCGGCATTCTATTTAACATAATATATATTATCGGATAATTGTATGTGGTCGAAACCGCAATGCAGCCCCCTATCGATCGCCTGCTCGCCATCATGCGTCAGCTACGCAATCCCGACGGTGGATGCGAATGGGATCTGGCGCAGAGCTTTACAACGATCGCCCCCTATACGATCGAGGAAGCGTATGAAGTTTGGGACGCCATTGCTGGCGGCGATCCGGCGGCGATTTGCGACGAGCTTGGCGACCTGCTGCTCCAGGTCACAGGCGAGGGGCCGACTATGGGCATAGTGGGTGAGGGTGAGGCAGGCGGCGTGCTGCCAGGCGTGCCCACCACCTGGGACATGCACAGCTCAACTCCAGAGGTGCGTGTGACTGGGGTCTGTCCGCGGCAACTCGGTTAGCACATGGTCAAGATGCGTGGGTGAACGAGCAGGGCACCGGCGCAGCGTGCTTATTCGCATACGCTGATTTGGCGAGCGGCCGTTGCCGCGCACAACCGCCCTCGCCGACTTGCCGTACCCTCCGATCACGGAAGTGTCTCGCCGCCTGAGGCGCTGCCTTCGGTGCTGGGCGGTGGCGAAGATGTTGGTCACGTGTGGATCGTGGTGCGCGACCGCAGCTGCTGGTGGCGACCCCTCAGACTCATGCGGCGGCTGATGGCCATGAAGGTGGGTGTGCAGGGCGCGAGGGACCAGGGGCAGGGCCAGCGGCGTGCCGCAGCCGACGCCACTGATTTCGACGTCTGATCTCGTGCGCCGATCAATACCGCTGTCGCGCAACGGCGCGACGCAGTCGCATCGGCGGGCACCGGGCTGGGCGTTGCGCATATCTGGCGGAGGCTCAGCCAGGGCTGCTGCTGCTGCAGGGTGCTGTGTGGGAGGACCTCGACTCCCTGAGGGAGCAGCTGGCGGTGAGACTCGGCACTGGCACGGCCCTCAGGGAGGCCGGGGGCATGCGCCTCGCGAGCTTGGTCACAAGCTTCGAGCCTGGCTGGGCTGAGGGTGGCAGCATCTGAAGGGACCTGCTACGCATGCATCCACAATGGCTGGTGCTATTCGACAAGTGCGCGTCCGGCTACCCTGTCCAGGCTGCCGCCCTGTCGCCGTCACCCCACCGCCACTCTGCCCCTCATCCGGCACGCGGCGAGCGACACCGACCGCGAGTGGTCCCTGGCCTGGACCAGCGCGTGCCTACCACCGCGCGCACGGCGACGCAGCGTGGGCTCAGGGAGGGCGACAACAGAGAGCTGGCGCGGTGGGTGGAGGGCGCTTTGGAGTTGAGCGTTCAGGTCACAAACGCCCGGGCTTGCTGGCGGTTCGAGCGAGGAGTCAGCAGTGGCGGCCAATGCAGGCCCGAGCCCCCCTTGGCGCTGGGCTCAGCGTGCTGCAATTGTTCAGCCCTGAACGCGCAGCGCGAAGAGGCCGTGGTGGTGACCCGCTGACAGCTTGAAGCTCGCTCAGCCTTGCAGGCTCTAGGCCACATGCGTTACATCATGCGCGGCACCCCTGCGCGGTCCAGCTATCGATCCAAGAGCCGGGGAACGGTCAGGAGCGCTACGTCTACGATGAGAAGGCGGAGGCATTGGTGGCCCTGGGCTTTGAGTGAACGAGGACACGCAGATGGATGCACGACATCGACATCTAAGATGAAGCTGATGCGCAGACTGTAAAGATCTGCTCGGTCCATCCATGACAAATGGCGGAAATCTGCGAGGTTCTCCACAGGCAACCGGCGTCCATGTAAAGAACCTGAAATAGACATGCAAGCGCCTACCGCATAGGTACCCGGCGCTACCTCTATTTCTTTCATAAAGGTTTTGGGGTGGTCGGCCAGGAAGACTTCTGTGGCCCGGCCTTTGGGTTTGGCTTTTTCGGGCAGGGCCACGTGCAGCCACTTCGCCACCGTAGCCAGGGTAGGCTGATAACGTGACCGAAGTGACGCGAGTAAAACACAGGACATTCCGTCAGTACGGCTTGACGCTGCCCGCTCACCGCTGCGGTAGCTCCGATGGCCCCCACAGCTACCTGAAGGTTTTGTTCCTGCAAGGCCCCCCACGACCTCGCCCGAGGTGAGGCCCAGCTGAGCCATTTTATCGGGCTGGAGCCATCCCGCATACTGAAGTCGTAGGCCGGCAGAAGCATACTCGGGCGTGGTGCCCACGGAGCGGTCTTGCCCCCTCTGAATGTGCATGCCTTGAGCGAACTTTTTTCGGTGTCCTGCATGCGCACAACCCATCAGGCGCATGTTCCCGCATCACGCGATGACGCGTGATATGCAGTAATTGCAGTGATCTTGGATGCAAAGTGTTCCTGCCAGATGCGTCGACGACAGTCGGACTTTGTTTTTTCCAAAGCTGGCCGATTAGCCTGATACTACTTGAAGAATCAGGCGCCGTACTTATGCTTGCAAAGTATGCCATATTACGCACCAACGCATAACAGACCAAGGATGACCTACGCTGTGCGATGCACCATAGCTACATGCGACATGAGATTTATTCAGCTGCGACTAGTACTACACAGCTCAGATCGGCTGGCGTCAACGCGGGAAATTTTCGGAGGGATTTCATTCCAACGTCAAGCCTTTTGAACGGAAGGCCGTGGTGCAGCTTACCGACAGCATCCTGGCCGACGGGATGGCTCCGCAGCTGAAGCATGTACGTGGCGACCATCTCTCCTTCGCAAGACACTGGAGGCGCGTTGCGCGCTCAACAGTTCGTAAGCGAGTCGCGAGCGTACTTCGTGAGCAAAACAGAGAACAATCACGGTCTGGTCGGAGAATCGTAATTTCGACCGTCACTGCATGCCGCAGCGGCAATCTACCATGTCGGCCTAGGTCCCCGATCCCCGCCACCGCACACTGGCGGCCAACCCGCAATGGAGCCCCCGATGTCTGGTATCGATATCCGCCACCCACACGCCCTGCCGATGGCCAAGGCGCGCAAGTCCGTGGAATCGGCGCTCAGCCGCCAACCTCTTCCGACCACGCATCGTTTGTGCACCAGTCATGGATGGGCCCCTGGGCCATGAGGGCGGCGGCGGCGATGAAGGCGAAGAGGCGTCAATGCTGTCGCCGTTGCGCGACGATCGGAGAAGAAATGCTGGCCGCGTCCACCCGGCAGATCGAGCGTCTTGACCGCAGGTGCGTGCATACCAGGAGAAGGGGTCGCGATGAACCGAGCCCGTTCGCGCCATATCCTTGCACACGAGCGCGAGGTGATTGCCCGCAGAATTCGAATTCGCTATTCGTAGCAGCATATTCTCCTTTTTGCCCTTTGCGCATCATGCACTCCCGCCAGGCGCGCTCTTGCGGTCCCGCTGGTGCTGCCGTCGATGGCCTCGATGCTGATGCCCTGGTGTCCATCGGTCTTTGTGGGGCGCCTCAACGACGCAGTGGCGCTTGGGGGAGTGGTAGCTGGCCAGCAGTGTCTACAGCGTGACGGGGATACAGATGTCAAGCCGAGCTTGGGGCGGGGCACGAGAGCTGCCTGCTGCTGGACTCGCACCGGACCCCTAAACATCTGACGTGGCGGGGGGCGTGAGTGACCGCAGGCGGCAGCGCTGCCAGGGTCAGTGCCAATGTATCGGTTTGCTGGAAAAAGTCTCAAAAACAGGTTGGGCGCCGAGGGAGGGGGTGCCCGCCTTGGTCACATTGCGTCGCAATGTGACGCGACAGGTCGATCTGGTGTGGGCGTTAATGCTGCGGTGCCGCCCTCGCCTTTTCCGCAGGGTCATAGGGCTTTCAAGTTCGCTAGACACGCTGTGTGGTCAGGTGGGGTGTGGAGCAACGCTGTGCTGGGGGTTGTGAGGGAGTCTACTCTGTGTAGCCCTCGTTACCCCATACGTGTGTCCTGCTGCAGCTGCGATAATGTCATCGCACACCCCTTTGGCCCGTGCCCATCCTGCACCACGCCAGGCGTATGGTGCGCGGCAGTTCAAGCTGCTGGGGGTGTACTCGTCCAGGGACGCAGCCATCTGCCGGACCCATGTGCCGGCGGATGCCCGCTAAGGACCTCGCGTGGATGGGCATGCCGGCCAATCATTGTCACGCAAATGTCCGCTGGTATGTCGCCAACGACTATACCAAACCAATCGAAGGCCGCTGTCGGCTGGTGGCCTCAGGGGTCCGACCTGGTGTTGCACAGCGTCCTGACTAATGGCGCGAATATATGTGCATTACGCCCTCTTCGCTCGTACGCCCTCTTCGCTCGGAGAAGCCGAGATCGTCTTCATTCCAGACCCCCAGATCGCATGGGTCGAGCATCAGGGGCAATTGGCAGCAAAGCGAAACGGACAAATCATCGGCCTCGGCATTCGCCGCTTTCCCGCGCTGACGATCGGGCACGAGATTGACAGCAGGCACACCCTCTGGCTTGCAGGTGTGGCGGCTCAAGGGCCTCCGTGTTTGGCACTTGCCTGGCCTCTCCTTTCGCAACCTGGACGCGCACATCCGACGCCGGCTGCGCGCAATCCAGCTTCGCCACTGGAAACGCAAACGCCGTCGTGAAGATAGCTGTGGTGTCGGACACGTGCCGCACGCTACCTGCTGGCGCAGCGCTGCTGCTCCGGGGATGGTGGCCTCACATTGGGGCCGTGAGGCGCCGACGGGCTGGAAAGGGGCGACTGCTGTTCCGTCACTAGGAAATCACAGCAGGCGCATTCGGTTTCGCGGGTCGGCGTGGGCACAGGGAATTCGCACCGCATTCCAATGGCGTAGCGACTCACGTTCCGTCCGTCCGCTCTTCCCCCCCCCCCCCCCCCCCCCCCCAACCGC
>NNCB01000078.1:0-29007 GCA_002317545.1 Scenedesmus quadricauda | reverse complement strand
CGACGAGGATGCGTGGGAGTTTGTCAGGCGGTCAACGCGACCGGCGCGCTGCGCTGCGTCCAGGCGTTCCTGCCGCTGCTGCGCGCCGGGGAGCGGCGCGGCCGCGTCGTCAACATGTCCAGCCTGGTGGGCGCAATTGCGTCGCGTGCTTGAAATGTGCCTGTAAAGCGGAGGTGCCTAGAAAAAGCGACGCATGCCCGTTTTGGTGTGCACGGGTGCACTCACAAGTGCAAGCGCGGTCTTGCTTTGATCCTGGCTGCAGCGACCTCGCGCCAGCCAGCACGTCTGGTAGCAAGCTGCGGAGAACGGTGGCATCCTCCCAGATCACTCTTGAGGCACACCACCTCGCTCGCCCCGGCCCGCCCCCGCAGGCCGGCAGCATCGCCCTGCCCATGTACTCGGCTTACGCGGCCTCCAAGCGCGCCCTGGAGGCCCTCTCTGACTCACTGAGGTTTGAGCTGAAGCCTCAAGGCATATTCGTGTCCAGCATCAAGCCGGGTCCGGTGGCGACGGGTGGGTGTGGTGGTTGTCGTTGTGTGGTGGTCGGCATGCTGTTCAGAGTCGCATGTGTTGAAAGCAGATGGCTGTGGGAGCGGTGTGTTGTGTGTGTGTGTGTGTGAAGTGTGAGTGTGCGTGCGCGTGTGCGTGTGCACGTGTGCGCATGCTGCTGTTCAGGGCAGCTTGTGTGTGTGTGTTTGTGTGTGTGTGTGCTGATGTGTATATGTGTGTGTGCGTGCGCGTGTTCGTGTGCGTGTGTGTGCACGTGGCCGATCGGCCGCAAGGCCCGGTTGGCGGGGCTGGGGGCGGCTGTGTGGGACCTGGCGGCCGCCAGCCGCCAGCGGAGGGCCCCCGCGCCGCCCCGGCGCGGCTCGCTGCGGCGGCGGCCCCCCTGTATTACCATGCCAGTACTTAAGTCGGCCAGGGAGACTTTACGGCTGCCTGCATTGTTGAATTGCATGCTAAAGTTTCCAGCTTTTCCAGTACCGTATTTAACTGGGCCGGGTTGTTTCACCGCCCAGGGACGCGCCACCGGGCGCCAGGCCGGTATTCTGCGCCCCATTGGCGCCGCTTCCCGTGTTATGCGAAAATCCCTGCGCGTTGAACACCACCGCCTGGATGTCAGTCCAATGGAGGAAATAGATGTCGGCGTTGATCAACAGCCGGCGATCGAAGAGGTCGTGCTTGAAACCGATTTCGTAGTTGGCCGCGCGGTCAGGCTCATATTTGACGAACTCTGGCGAATGTTCAGCACAGGCCCCGCCCCTCCCCCCCCCCCACCCCATTTCAGACCCCAGGTAAGGGCAGCTCATGCTGGCTGCAACGCCTCTATCGGCGGGTCGCGCCTCGGCATGTACCGGCACGGCCCTGGGCGCAGCTTTTACGCTGCGCAAGCACGGGGTCAACATTTTACTAGACGAAGTACCCCTGCACACAACCTCCCCCTACGCGGGCGGGAGAGGGGTGGATCGCAGCCCGCCCCACCACGTTCCAGGAATACCGCGGCATCTTCAGTCTGCCGTGCGTGCTGCGTTGTCACTCTCATCGCAGATGCAGCCCACACGGACGAGATGGAGTCGGAGGGCCTCCCCCCCGAGGAGGTGACGGCGGCCGTGCTCCACGCGCTGACGTCACCCAAGCCGCGCGCGCGCTACATCTGTGGCACCAAGGCCGTCGACGCACGTGCCGACCGGCTGCTGCCGGACAATGGTTCGACCCCCTCAAGCGAAGGCCATCAAAGATGCGGCCAAGAAGAAGACCAGCTCGGCCTGAAGCTGCCGCGTAGCTGCGGCGGCCGTCCTTGCTGCTCACCTAATGTATCCTTTCAGGGCCCAGGCCGGCGGGCCGACCCGCGAGTTGCCTGTTGATTTCCATGTCATGAGTGTGCGGTCGCGCTGCGCTGACTGGCAGCCGCGCTACCATAGTATAGTAGGCAGGCTCGTGCACGTGCAGCACCCTAGCGGCTCTATCTTTTGTGCAAGTTTATAGTGAATCCTTCACTACCCCAACTAGCTAACTGGCCGTCCCGAATGATGACGGCTCGCCCGGATCGACCGACCGGACGAACTCCGCCCCGACGACATCGAGCGCGACGGTTTCCGATGCCAGATGTGATGCATGCCCCGTATCATGCCGGCTCATACCATGCCTGTTGCGACGGTCACAGCGAACCAGCGTGTAGGACATGTGCTGGGCAAGCAACGAACATGACGCCGCTTCTGCCTTGCTGCCGCGTTGCCCACCCAACATGGTCAGCTGCGGCTGCGCCTGCCATTACCACCCATCCCCTGTATAGGCCTGGTGCGTCTGAAGGGAAAGCCCAACAGGAAGCCTGCTGGAATGCCGGCAATGGAATATGGACTTACAATTCCTCAGCCGGACCGCTTGCGATAGCGTCAGGTATTACCTGGCGGGTAATTGGTGAGCTAACAATGTCATCATGCTTGAAGGGTACCCGGCGCACGGCAAAAAGGAAGGTTGCACGATGCTGTAACACGATCCGTCATTGCATCGCAAGGGGATCACCCCACTGACCCGTGCAGTCAATAGTGTCATACCTTGTGGCCCGAAGGTGCTGAGCAGCTTAATGTCTGTTGAGGCTTACTTGCTTCTCACTGTGCCACCTTGTTCCTGATTGAACTTCATTTCTTACAGCATTTAACTGATCCTGCAGCCGTGCACTGTGTGCGTGATATGCATCCTTAGCGCAAGCCGCTGTTGTAACTCGAGTGACATCTATGCTGCACCGCACGAGGTGGGCCCGTATCTATTTGACCATCGTTGGCTGACTGTTTGAACGGTTTGAACCTCGATTTGCAGTCGACGCGTGTACAAGTAGGTCGCGACCAGATCTGTGCGATCACAATGTCGCCCTTCGCGGGCGGTTTTGGGCCAACTGGATCGGCTGAAGAGACTTGCAAAGTCTTTATGCAAAGCGGTCATGGGGTATGGCTGCGGAGTCAGTCTCAGCGGAACGGCCATGTCGTTCATTGAAGCAGTTGCTTGCGCGCAGGTGTTGTGATGCGATGTCCGCGAGCCCAGGTTGGCCTCGGATACACTTAGTTCTGCCGAACACACCGAGCAATCAGCCTGCTCTGCCGCCGCCTCGCCGCAGGTGCACAACGGTCGCCGCCCGCGCCATCCGCGACACGGCGAGGCGCGTTGCGAAGACGGTGTGGCAGAAGCGCGGGCGGAAGTCATCCGCCGTGCGCAGCCGCTCCCGATGCTCGAGTGCTGGTACAATCCGGCCTGGACGGCTCCTGCCAAACCGCCGACGCCGACGCCGACGCCGACGCCGACGCGCCCTTGCCGGCGTCCAAGCCCGCGCCCGCGCCGCCGCTTGCGGCCGCACCCGACTCCGGCGGCGTGGCGCCGCAATTGGCGGTCCCGCGGCGCTCGAGGCGCTGCTCTGCGTGAACGACAACCATGCCTTCGGCGGCGACGGCAGCATCGAGAGCGCGATAGCGGCAGCCTGGCCGCTCGACGGGTGCGCCGTCGCCAACGGGGACCTGGACCGGCAGGCTTCGGGCCACATTGCCGCTGGCTCGCCGAACAGGCCGAAGTTTGCAAAAATAGGGCCCGCCGACAGCGGCAGCGGCGACGGCGGCAGCGGCGGGGTCGGGAGGCAGGGTTTATGAGCGTGGAGGCGGTGCGGGCGCGCATGATGGAGGGATCCACTTAATGCCCTCCTTGGAGGAGCCAAGTTCGGTTGGTCGGGGGGAGGCTAGGGGTGGGGCGCGTGCAAGGGTGCAACAAGATCCGACGGGGCCCGCTATGGGCATGCAAATGTGTGGAAATCACCGAGAGGCGGCCGCACCGCAGGGCGGTGCATGCCGTGCGCACAGCACAGCCAGCACAAAAACGGCATAAGCCAAGCACGCCAACCCGCCGGTCGTCCCGTGCATGTGCCAGGCTTTGACTGGTTTGGACTGGCCCTGGCTGCACTCACACCCACTGACGCCCTAGCCGCCGGTCCGCCCTATCGCCCGGCGAGGCCGCTTCCTCGGCCGGTCGCGCCCCCGGGCAGGTTCAAGGACAGCACCCCCAGCCTCGTCGCGGCCACCACCGTCAGCGCCCCCCTCAGCCGAGCCTCAAACGCCGGCGCCGCGACGCCAGCGCTGCGGAGGCGGCGGCGCCCTCGGAGCCCCTCCCCGACGATGACGTCATCACCGCCGCCTGCTGCCGCGTGCGCAAGTGTCGTCGCTGAGGGCGTCGCTGCTTCACGCCGACGGCGCGCTGGTGGCCGCGTCGCACGCGACCGGCTGGGAGCTGCGCGACCCCGTCGTTGCCTCGCTGCGGCTGCAACCAGACGGAGCCGAGGCAGGCGTTCCGATCTCCGAACGGATGCGCCGCCGCGCGGCGCGGAAGGAATCTCGCAGCAGGTCGATGTGCTCCGCCAACAAGCAGCGTTGCCCGCTCAAGCGGTCGACCGTGAAGCAAGTACGTGCCACCGGGATCACGCGGACGCGACGAGTCGGCATGCCGACATGCCAGCGCATGACCGCGCCGCCATGCGCTAACCACGCATTGCAGCACGCTCAGGAAGAACCCCTGCGACCTCCAAAGCGCAGGTGCTGTGGAGCCCGCAACCTCGACGCGCCGCGCTGCGGCCAACGGACTCGTGTGGTGCGCCGGCGATGGCGGAGATCGCATCAAGGCGTTCTCGGCGCCAGCCGGCGGGGGCGGCGGGCACGTTGGCAGGTCCTTTAGGAGAGAGTCGCATGAGTGACAGCCTGCTGCGCCGGAAGGCCATCGTTCACCGAAACGCACGACTGGGGCAGGGACTTGCGCGAACGCTGAGCTGGCCGCACCTGATTGCGCTGGGTGTCGGTGCGATCGTCGGGACGGGCAGGGGTGCCCTGACAGGAGCCCGTGCGCCGACATGCGGTCCACCGCACGGCCTGCCGGGCGGAGTCGCTCGTGCCGCGGTGACAGCATCGCCCATGCTTGCCGCGAGTCCATCGGCGGCATGCGCCTTTGCCTCGGCGATGCGTCTCCCGGCCATGCGGCTGACAGCTGAGATGGGCTATTCTCTCCGCCCCGCCGACGGCACGCACGCAGGCGGTGGCGCGCTGCTCAGCTGGGAGCTCGCCGGCCTGCCGCTACAGGAGGAGGAGCGGCTGCCAAAGTACTTGCACGAGGGCGATCTCATTCTCCTATACGATGACGAGGACGGGGACGAGGATGATGACGAGGACGAGCTGTACCATGGGGACCTCAGATCCTGCGAAGTCGAAGGTCTCGACGCCCTCGAGGCGTCCAAGGGCGTCCGGCCGCACGCAATGTGCCGCCTGCAGCTGCCGCCGCCAAGATGCCGCTGGCGCTCGCCGGGGACGACACGTCCGGCCCGATCGACATGACGAGCATCCTGGCAGACGGCGGCGGCGGGGGCGCGCCGCGGCTGGCGGCGGCGCTCGGGTCTTACGTGATCGCGATTTACGATCTCGAGACGCAGCGCGCGCAGCGGCTGCTCTGCGGGCACCGGTACGATGTCACTGCGCTCGCGCCCGCACCGGACACGTGGCGCGCGCCGCACCTCTTCGCGAGCGCTGCGCGCTCGGGGGACGTGAAGGTATGGGACGTGCGCGACAGCGCCCGCAGCGACGCGGCAGCGCTGACGATTTTGCCGGGCGGCTCGAAACCCTTGTACGGCGTCGCGCTCGCGGCCGCGCCGGCGGGCTCGGGGCTCGGCGGCGGCGCGATGGTGTGCTTCGCGGGCGGAGAGGGGGAGGCGGTGTCGGCGTTCGACCTGCGCGGCGGGCGGGGCAGGGCGCTGTATGAGCTGTCAACGGGGAATCAGGTGGTGCAGTCGCTGGCATGGGCGGATGCCGCGTGCCACGCTGGCCTCTTCGAGCGTAGGATCGGAAGGGTTCCGGCTCAAGCCATCGCTCCTTGTCTGAGGATTTGTCTTGGGGTTACTCAAGATCGCGCGCCATGACAAGCGCAGTGGCTGCAGACCCGTCAGGGCGGGAATAATAGCCCTTGCGTGTGGAAATGCGCACAAAGCCAGGAGTTTTTCGTAGAGTCGCGATGGCTGGCTGCTCACGTGCGCACGCTCACTGTCCAGAAGCATGGCAGCCAGAAGCGCGCGTCGGGCGATCCCTATTTCAGCCATCCGGTCGAGGTCGCCGGGATTTTGACCGACCTCCACCTCGACAGCGAAACGACGCGCCCCGTGCTCCATGCTCGCACGTGAACAACCGCTCGTCGCCCGTCGCCCCCATCAGGAAATCGAACGGTCGACCGCGAGGCTCCAGAGAGTGCAGCGCCGCCCAGACGGGACTGTCGGCACTTCGACGCCTTCGGAGTCGGCGGCGCGATGCCATTGGAAGCCGAGGACAACGGCTTTGACGACGAGATGTTCGGAGACGACGAGGCGCTCTGGTGCGCGGGTATTGGCCATGACGATTTGGGCGCCGTCAGGGCGGCTGCTGTGTCGCTGACGGGTGCGTGCCTGGTGAGTGCGACAGAAGGAATTATTGGCATGCGGCCTCGTTTGCGCTGCTTGTTCAAAGCCCTTCGAGCCGCCGCTGCTCAGCGCTCCTTGCCTCAATGGCAGCCCATCTGACCGCAGAGAAAACGTGGCGAGCATCATCGGTTGCATGTTCGTTGCCTTCGCCTGCCGGCGGCCTCGGGGTCCATATAAACGCCGAAATCGGACCTAAATAGCCATCAGTTCAAGAAATTCTTCTCGCCGTTTGGGCGATCACGTTTTTCTAGACGCGGCAGGGATGGCGCTCGATGGACTGATCAGCAACTGGCCACAGGCCGAGTCGAGCTGGAGCTGGCAGCTGGCCAATGGCCAGGTGCTGGCGAGCGCCGCCAAGTTCAGGACAAGCGGGAGGCAGCCTCCCAAGTGCCGGGCTGGAAGGCCTGGTGCTCGTTAGGAAAGTGGGCAAAGAGGGGCTTCTAGCTGGACGTCGTTTGGTTCAGGGTTTGCCCTGTCCAGCCACTCTGTGACCTGTTTTGCAGGCTGGGCAATGCCCTGTCAACTCCCTTGAATGACTGTACAGCTCGATACCCTTGCTCAGCCCCGCGCAAGTAAGGTGGGGCCAGTGCGCTGTGTATACCCCCATGTGGCACCTTGCATAATGCTCGTCTGATGGAAGCATGTAAAATAGTTTATGGTGTATGGACAACCGTGCTTGCACGATGTTCAAAGTCATGTATGCGATAAACAAGGCATGCTAGTAAGCTCATAGCTGATCCTGCACTGGCTGGCGGCTTGAGCAGGTGCTTCATGTCTTCCTTTTTTATCAATTCCAACTTCAAAGTCTAAACTACTTGGCGTTGTAACGCCGTCCTTCTGATGGGTCCGCTGCAGTCGAGGATGGGTTCTCTTGGACAGATCTATCGAGTCGTCAAGGGACTGCAGGCAAGCAATAGTCTTCAGATTCATCTTTGTGGTAGCAAAAGCTTGTAGGCATGGAAGATTGCCAGTCCATGTTCACCGGATACCGCACGCAGGTCTCCTGTACACACGAACACTGAGGGATGACCCATGTCGACATGTGTCCGCGCCCATTGCTCTCGACTCCAACCCAATCGATTCGTAAATCAGGACTTCCTACGGACGATTGATTGCCCACATTTCGCGCCAGGTCCCTCGAATGATTTTAGTTCCGAGGCTGCGGAGATTGCACGTCAGCACCAATGCCCGGCAATCACAGCCAGACTTCAGATGAAGATAGCGCCTTGATACCCAGCCTGGCAACGTGCGCGGCCGCAGCAGCACCATCCAGCGCTGTCGAAAAATCGGCCGAATGTTGCGCCAGCGGCTGTGCGAGATCGAGAGCTGGCGTCCGAACAGGCCTGCCGCCTTCGTCACCAGAGCTGCATCCGGCCCCAGTCCGGACCTGATCGTTGAGAAGCCGCCGCACGAGAATTGCCTGCCGCGGGCCGCGCGGCAGCGCAGGCCGCTGATGCGCGCATAGAGCCGGACATCGAGCGCGGGGTCGGAGCCCCCTGGGAGGCCGAGACGGTGCCTGGGAGCAGTGGAGCAACCAGCTACAAGGGCGGCGGCGGCGGCGGCGGCGGCGGTGGCGCGGCGCGTTCAATCGGATGCGAGCGAGGAGGCCAGCGAGGCGGAGATCACCCGGATGACATAGGGCAGAATGAGGATCGTATGCCCGATGACGCGACAGATAGATCGGCGCGTGAATTGTGAATGCAACTGCGTTGCAGCATCAACCACAGCGATATGCTAGCACTGCAACAATCGGTCGTGAATTGGCATGCGTGGGCTGTTGGAGGGGTCTGCTAGGCCGTACAAGACCCGCTGTTGCGCTGGATGACCACGCACGTGCCCTTCGTGCGCCGCTACCACGGCAGCGCACTGTGGCTGGGCCGCCCCGGCCACCGCAAGTTCACGCCGTTGTTCATCGTGCTGGTGATGATCGGCGTGACCGACGTGATCTTCGCGGTCGATTCGATCCCGGCGATCTTCGCCATCACCACCGACCTTCGTGTTCACGTGCATGTGTTCTTCATGCATTGCATTTCTCATCGTATCGGTGCGGCCCAGTTCATCGCCAACCCGATTCCGAAATCGCACATCGTCGGGGCTGAACTGGAGGTGACGGCGGTGCCGGTTCAGGACCTCAATATCAGCTTTGGCGGGACCGTGCTGCGCACCAATATCGACGAATATGATACGAGCGTGTTCGCGGGGACCGTCACCAACGGCGACTATAAGGGCAACCGGCTGAGCTGAGGGCTGCGACGTCACCGCCTTTCGGCGCGCAGCAGGGCCTGCTGCGCCAGACCTAATCTTGTCCAGTGTGCGGGCCCCGGGGCAACTGACAGGTGGAGAGCGCCGCGGTCTCGCCGCCAGCTGGAGCCGGAGGACCTCGAGTCAAACACCTGGCCAGTGGTGAGGTCCGCGCGCACTTGTGACCTTGCTTGCTTGTCGTTGACTGAACAGTTGTCACGCACTGCAAGTGGCCGTGTCCCAGGCTTTCTTAGCTATTTTGTCAGCCATTTTCTGTATCGTGATTTCAATCCGAAACCGTTCCACTTCAGTTCAGCCACATCAGTACAGACGCCCACAGCCGTTCGGCCAGTATCGCAATAATTCTGCCAGCTGCCATTTGTTCCGGTTTCGGCGGACACGCTGCTGCTGTTGACGGTGACCGAACCTGTCAGCGATGTATTGGAAGGCGTGCTCCCCGGACCCGAAGCCCGTGGAAACGCGATCTGCGGAATGAGCAGCTTCCATTTCGTGTCATCGTCACTGGTCGGCGCTGAATCGACGTCCTTCGGGCCCCAACGCCACCGATTTCACGCTTCCGTTTAGCCGCCTCAGGCACCATCGAAGTGCACGCCACCTACGACGATGCCGCCGCCGCCGCAATCGCGCTGTGGTAGATGCGGCGGCGGCGGCACCGTCGGCGGCGCTGCGGCACCGGCGGCATCGGCACCTGCGCCCGCGCCGGTCTTCGACCGGCGGGGCCGGTGCATGCAGCCACGCCAAGCCCGACGCACTTGCCGCGGCAATCTGCGAGAGGTTGTGCGAGAGCAGCTAATCGAGGAGGGGCAAGAAGCGCACAAATCGCACAGGGGCGGAGGACGAGCTCGCATGCTTGCTGAGGTGAAGAACAAGCTCAAGACGCTGATCACCGGCACGTGGATCCGCATCAACCCGAAGCACATCGCCGCCTTGACAGCGAACGCCGTCAACCTGGTCTTCCGTCGACAGCGAGCGTGGTGTTGGAGGAGGAGGCGGCGGCAGCGCAGGATCCGTCAGCGGCCACTGGCAACAGCTGCCGCAGGCAGCCTCAGCCCGGGCAACCCGCAGCTCGGTGATGTCGCCGCCACGCAGCTGGGCCCAGCTGTGGCGACCATGGCCCCGCAGGGGCGGCGCGGTGGCGGCGCGGTCCAGGGTGCAGCAGCAGGTCCGCCGGATGTTCCGGCCCGGGCTGTTGCAGCCAGGGCATTCAAGTGCCGCAGCCAGCAGGTCTGCGGCTGCGCAGCAGCAGCAGGAGCAGCAGCAGCAGGAGCAGCAGCAGCAGCAGCAGCAGCAGCAGCAGCAGCAGCAGCAGCAGCAGCAGCAGCAGCAGCAGCAGGAGGAGCAACAGCAGAAAGAGCAGCAACAGCAGAAAGAGCAGCAACAGCAGAAAGAGCAGCAGCAGCAGCAGCAGCAGCAGCAGCAGCAGCAGCAGCAGCAGCAGCAGCAGCAGCAGCAGAAAGAGCAGCAGCAGCAACAAGAGCAGCAACAGCAGCAGCAGCAGCAGCAGCAGCAGAAAGAGCAGCAGCAGCAACAAGAGCAGCAACAGCAGCAGCAGCAGCAGCAGCAAAAGCAGCAGCAGCATGGCAATACTGCTGGCTGCGTCATCTCCAGCGGCGCTGCCAGCCAGCTCGCCAACACGCCTGCTGCACTGGTCGCGCTCAATCTGCCCCAAATCGCAGTGCCGCCTCCCAACTGCCCAGACCGCGCCCTGGCCCTGGCAGACGCGGCCACACAGGCCTATGGTGAGGTTCGCAAGGGCGGCAGGTAGCGCTGGGGCTGCCCCCGGAGCAGCTGGCGCGGTATGCGGCGCAGTGGAGGCGGCAACCTTGGACGCGGCCGGCTGCCTCAAGTTCATTGGCATGTATTACTGGCGGCTGCAGGCGGCGTGCACGGCGGGGCGAGAGGAGGGGGCGCGCAAGTGGATGGAGGAATGGTTGCGGACGCACAGAAAGCACGTTGACCGAAAGGCGCAGGTACCCATCGTCCCTTCCAGCGACGCAGCGGCCCGTTCCGTCGACGCTTAGCAGGGCGGCATCGCCGGCCTCGTCTTTGATGGCCACACTGGACGTGTTGCCAGGGTTGTGTACTTTGCGGACTCCTGTAGTTCTCGGTTTCATGTTGGAGATTCCATTACTTGCAGTTGTAAACGCCGTTGACCTGTACACGTGCACAGTCGTCCGCACCAGGCAGCAACTGTCAGAAGTATAGGATTGAGCTGGTCTTGGGCCCCATCTTGGTGCAATCAGTGGCAGAAGGGCATGGGCGGAGGTCATGCATGTGCAGCTGCTCACTCTGCTGGTCGCAGCTTGGGACGTGCTGAACGCTGCCTTGGCACACTTTCTGTGCTTGCAAGTTTTTCATTTCAACGAAATCAAGTTTTGCTGATAGGCATCCAGTCCGTGAAGGTGGTTGATGTGAACAGCACAAGTACTGTAATTGGCCTGTTTTAAAACAGCGTTAGGGTGCTATAATCTTTTTAAGCGTTTGGGCGCCAGGCGCACGCACGGTCGTTGCCTCGAGGCGCATGTCATGAGGGGCGACAGAATCGGCTCTCGAGCTTCGACTCGTATCGTCCCTGCGCTAATTGATCCATCCCTTTCGTGCGTTGGACCCATGCGAGGCATGTGTACATGAAGCGTACTGCGAGAATTCTGGCGTTGTGCTGCGTCGCCGCCGTTGCGATCTCGCTTGCTCCTGCTGCTGCTACTCCTGCAGCTCTGCTGCTGCTGCTGCTGCTGCCCGGCACGGCGCAGGCAGCATGTGCAGTCGCCTACTTTCACAGCGCTACTGATGACTTTGAGGCACGTTTTCAAGGCTTCATGTCGGGCGATAGATCCTCGTTCCACAACCACTGCTATCGCGCCGACGAAATGGCGCTCGTCATCGATATGTCGAAGGAGTTCGGCTACAAGGTGTCGACCTTCCACCACGCGGTCGAAGCGTACAAGATCGCCGACATCCTCGCGAAGGAAGGCATCTGCTCGGCGATGTGGGCCGACTGGTGGGGCTTCAAGATGGAAGCCTATGACAGCGTCAACGAGAATATCCCGCTCGTTTACAAGGCCGCACGATCGTACACTCGAACGCGCGGCTTGTGGCTGCGAAACAATAAAGAGCGTCATACTGACAAGACTGGTATATATTCCTGCAAGGTTTCGATTCGGTACATATAAAGGCGGACATCGAGATGGGCGGTACGGATCAACTATTCAATTGCACCATGGGCCGGCAGCTGCAGGAACATTTCGGCCTGACGATGACCCATGATCTGGATGTGTTGAAGCCCTGGACTGTTGAAAGAGCAAATGCTATCATACAAAATTCAACGCCATGAAGACAAAACGACTGACATTTGACACATGTCACATGACCGCAGATCCATCTCCATGCATGATAATGATCTGCGTAATTCCGAGGCTACGGAACTTGCACGTCAGCCTAATGCACATCGGGGAAAGCGAGCCTTCTGATGAAATGAATCGACTTGATACCCAGTCTGGCAGCGTGCGCGGACGCAGCGCGCGCATGTGCGGCGAGTTCGAGCGGCGCCCGCGGCTTGGCTGCTGCATACCGATGCCACAGCTGGGCGGTGACCGCCCAGGCCAGCAGCGCAGCACTTGTGATTACGCGGGCTGCGCAGGGCGCTTGAAGCGGATCACGCGCCTGCGCGATACCGGCAGCGCCCGCACGCGGCGCGCGGCTCGACAGGCCGCCCTCGCGCGCATTCACAGCGTGCGGCCGCGAGGCGTCAGGGCGAAGGGCTGGTTGAGGTTGAGACGGAGCCCGGCAGCGCGGACAATCAGCGACGAGGGCAGCAGCGGCGATGGCAGCGGCAGCGGCGGTGGGTCCGATCCGATGCGAGCGGGGTCAGCCGGGCCAGCGGGGCGTAGGGCCCTGGAAATGATCCGGTTGCGGAGGGAGGTAAAGAGGTACACCGGCACTTCTTTTTCGATCACGATGGCCTGTCGGTGGGTCCAGAAGTACACAAACAAATCCTGCACGGGCATCGCGCGGGCTGTTCGACCAGTTTCAGATAGCCACCAATGACTCGAGCTTGCCGGATGAAGTCTATCTGCGGCGTAGCTCAGCAAGCCGGCACTCCTGCAGGTGGAGAGCCGCCCGCGGACACGCTTCCACCCGGCAAGGTCAAGGCATGGGAGAATGACAATGGCACCGGGGCCACACCTATGAACCAGCCCGGCTGCGATCGGCCTACCATTCATCATCCCACCTTGCCGCTTCCAATCTTGACCAAACTATGCCAGCATTGCATTATCCAATTCCGGAGCGCTCGACGTGTTCAACAACCAGCGTGTGCGCCAGGGCGGACTCTACGTACGGCCAGATCAAGGCCGGCAACGTGGTGCCCTGAGCGGCCGCTACGACGACGTCAACCTGCACAACAAGCAGACCGGCAACACCACCAGGCAGGATGAATTCACCTGGCGGGCGTTGCAACTACGTGTTCGACAGTGGCTGGGCACCGTACGTCAGCTGACGGCACCTGTCACCGCCGTTCGGCGCGCAGCAGGGCCGGCTGCAATGGACCTGATGCTGTCCAGCATGAGTGACCAGCGGGAAGCCAGCGGGGCAAAGGCTGCGCCTGCGCCGCCTGCTGGAGCCGGAAGACCTCGCGCAATCAAGTGGCCTGTCGTGAGAACCTCGTGTAATTTTGGCACTGCGTGCCTGTGCGTGTTCGGGGTCCGCACTGGTGCCCGCCTAATTAGGGGCCGGGCCGCAGGCTTCGCCTCGCACTGTGCGTTGTTTGCGTTGGGATACTGCAGTGCACCAGCTCTCACCACTGACGGCCACAATCCAGTTTGCCAAAATCATCCCCAGCCCTCAAGCAGTCCTTAGGTGGGAGCTGAATCTGCCAGCCGGCATGGTGGCGGCATGCGGCCGGAGGCCTCATTCCCGCAAAATTCCGCGTGCAGGCACTCGTGGACGGCCACCGTACGGCGGACCATTGACGAGTCGGACGGTCTTCGAATACCGGCAGCGCGCATCGCCAAACGCGTCACATCGCGCTACGTGTACCACTGGGATGATACTTCGCCCAGGCGCAATCATCACCGCTACCGTCGGCCGCCCCAGGCACCATCGAGGTGCACGCCATTGCGCAGCGGCCAACGGCGCCTCGGCAGCCGCGGTGGCTGCGGCGGCGGCCGTGCCTGGGCCAGGCTGCTGCCCGCAGGGGCAGCAGGTTCGGGCGCGTCAGCGGAGGCGCCGGCCGGCGGCAACGCGCGTGAGGTTGTTGGGGAGCAGTAAAGCCAGGAGGGCCAGAGTGTGCAGCAAAACCACCAGGGGCAGATGGGTGAGCTCAGCAGGCCTGGGGCATGCCAGACCAGCCTTCAAACAGGTGCAGAGCCTGTCGCGCGCTCTGCACATACCACAGTGACAGCACCGGCGGCAGCGTCACCACGGCCAGGGCCCCTGCGGCAGCAGCTGGTGTTGGTGGAGGAGGCGGTGGTAGCGCAGGCACCGTCAGCGGCTGCTGGCATCTGCCAGAAAGGGGCCACGGCACAGGCCAAATGCATCTGGTGGGGCTCCCGAAGGCCGAGGATGCGATCCAGCCCGACAGGGGCAGCGATCAGCATCAAGGCATACACAGGCGACCGGTGGGTCCGGCAAGCGGCTTTTGCAGCGGGAGATGAAGTGCCGCCGCTTGCGGTTCGGGTTGCGCAGCAGTTGCAGGAGCAGCAGCAGCAGCAGCGAGATCAGCAGCAGCAGCAGCAGCAGCAGCCGCAGCAGCTGCAGCAACAGCAGCGCAGCAGCAGCAGCAGCAGCGCAGCAGCAGCAGCAGCAGCAGCAGCAGCAGCAGCAGCAGCAGCAGCAGCAGCAGCAGCAACAGCAGGGCAACAGCAGAAGAGCAGCAGCAGCAGCAGCAGCAGCAGCAGCAGCAGCAGCAGCAGCAGCAGCAGCAGCAGCAGCAGCAGCAGCTTGGCAACGCCGCTGGCTGCGCCCTCGAGCGGCCTGCCGCCACTTGCCCACACGCCGATGCCAGGTGCGACAATGGCGCAAGATCGCCCGATGCGCCCACCGAACCCAGCGCCGGCACCACCGGCACGATGCCGGCGTTGAGCAACGCGGTCAGCGCTTCCAGCGTCTGCACGCGGATGCCCGAGTGGCCCCTGAGCAGCGTGTTGATGCGGATGCACAGCATCGCCCGCACCCGTCGCGCGGCCGGCGGCCTCAACGCATTGGCGTGGATGACTGGCGGCTGCAGGCGGCATGCGCGGCGCGTCGGGAGGCGGCTGGCGCGTGGATGGGACATGGCGGCGCGCGCCCGAAGGAACTGCAGGACGGCTATTACGTAACCTCGGCATCGGCATCCCGACGCTGGTCGCGAACCATATCCCCGCCGGGATGAGCTGGGTGACGCGCGTCGAGGCCAACGGCATGCTCGGTATTGGATTTGTTCATTGGTGGTGGCTGCTCGTGATGTTGTACATGCGGCTCGCTGCAGATGTAAAACGTTCTGGTCATGTAGACGTGCACCATGGTCCGCATCACGCAGCAGATGTCATAGCATAGATTGATCTTGTCTTGGGCCCCATCTTGGTACAATCGGTGGCAGAAGGGCACAGGCAGAGGTGTGCATGTGCAGCTGCTCACTGTGCTGGTTGCAGCTTGGGGCGTGTTGAACGCTGTTTGGTACACTGATTCTGTGCAATTATCTCAACTGCACAATCTATGGAGTAGTTTGGGAAAAAGCGTCCCTTTTTTGTGTTACTAATCCAAAACCAATCAAACTAGTTCGCCCCTTCCGGAGATTCTTGGAGTTGGGAGGTACTTATCAAGAAACACTATGAAAATCGGCATTGTATGCTACCCGACATTCGGGGGAAGTGGCGTAGTCGCCACCGAGCTGGCAAAGCCTGCCTCCGTAGCCGGCTGTGCACTTTCCTCGAACATCCCCTGACGGCACCCCGCTCTGACATGCGAAAGGGCCGATAGCGAAACGGCCGATTCCGGTGCCGTCGCCACTGCCACTGCTGCTGCCGCTGCTGCTGCTCAGCGCAGGGCAGGCAGCACTGTGTTGATGTGTTTCACCTGCTTCCACGCGTGGCGCTGCTGACGTCGAGGCGCGTTTTCAAGGCTCCATGTTTAGACAGGCACGTGGTATCCACCATGACCAGTACCTGGTTCGGTATGAGTTCCTGTCAGCCACCTTGTATACAGCATGTCAAAGTGCGGACTGCAGCAAGACCAAATTATGGGTCTGCAATGCCCCTTCAATTGCGGATGCGTCCAAAATGCGTCATTACTGTTGAAAGTCTGCCTCCGATTTCAACGAGATAATCCTGCCGCAGACGCCCATAGATCCACTCAGCTCTGAAATCACACGGGAAGATCATCTTGCTTTGCGGTCGATGTCTACGATCATATGCAACATCGCAGCTATGCGCAGCAAACGCGCTTTGCCCAGCAACCGACAGCAGCGTGCCGATCACGGCGGCATGTGGGATGAGGCGCAGGTCCGCAATCGGATGCCGCTCGAGGCTCATCCGAGTCAGAGCGACAACGACGCGCCACCCAGGAGCAGGCCACCTCTCAGCGCCCCCTGCAGCACTGTTTGAACGCCGGCGCCACCCCGGCCCCACTGCCGCTACCCGCGCGCCCGCGTCGTGCGGCAGCACAGGCGGCCGGCGCCCGCATCAGCCGCTGCGCCGCGGCTGAGGCGCGGCATCGCACGCCCGGCGGGCGTGAGGACGACGGCAGCAGCGCGGCGACCAGCCACGGCAGCGCAGGCAGCGACGGAGGTTATGACCGCAGCAGCGGCTCGACCCTGACGCGAGCGGGTGGCGATGGACCGCAATGAGCCAGACCGACCGGCGGTCGGATCGCGATCGCTATGAACGCGACCGTAAAGTCGCGTTGAGCCAGCGCTACGACCGCAGCAGCAGCAGCAGATCGCCACGGGATGGCGACAGCACTGTCGGGCGGAGGCAGCGCTTAGGCAGACGAGCGAGTGGCGTCTTGCAACCATTGGTTGTTGGGCCTCGACGGTGCTCAGCATCCGGAAGCGAAAACAGCCTTCTTTGCACACACGTCGATCCTGGTTCGGCCCCGTCAAAGACCGCTTCCAACGCACATTGCAGGTCCAGGCACTTGTGGTGGAGCCGCCGGGTACTGCCTCCTGAGGTGGCCATACGGCACAATTTATGTCCCCAAGGCGCTGCTGGCCGCCTGGTTCCCCAGCGCGCCCCTGCCCCTGGACATCAGCCTGAGCTGGAGGTGGACGGCCACCCCTGGGGGCCGCGCTTCGACACCCGCATCACCAAGTCACTCTTCATCAGCCAAGGCTGGCCTTGCATTCACGAGCTGGACGGCTGCCGCGTTGGCGCGTTTCGGCGCGCAGCAGGGCCTGCTGCAATTGACCTGGTAGTATCCAGCCTGACAGGGCGACGGGACGCCAAGGGAGCGGCCCGCAGGGGTGTGCTCCGCCGTTGGAGCCGGACGATCTTGAGCCAATCGCCTGGCCAGTGGTGAGGGACTCGTGGCCCTTGTAGCGGTCTTCATACGCGCGTGTGATGTGTGCATGTGTGTGTGTGTGTGTGCTTGTGCGTGTATGCGTGCGTGCGTGTGTGTGTGTGTGTGTGTGTGAGTGTGCGTGCGTGCGTGCGTGTGCTTGTGTGTGTGAGTGTGTTGCGTGTGCGTGTGTGTGTGTGCGTATGTGTGTGCGTGCGTGCGTGTGTGCGTGTGTGTGCGTGCGTGTGTGCGTGTGTGTGCGTGTGCGTGTGCGATTGTGTGAGAGAGAGAGAGGGAGAGCGAGATTCTGGATGGTGGTCATCGCATTGCCAATCGACAAAATCCTTTGTTGTTTTGAATGTACGTTTGCAGCACGTCACCAGCTTTCGCAAGCTCAATACATGTCTGCTGAATTTCGCTACACCAGTTGTGCCCGTTTGACTTCACGCCTCAATGAGGAGAAGACTCAGCGACGGCTTTCTCTGCCGCTGATATGATCGCCGCCATGGTGCACACGCGCGTCCTTCCCGGTGGACGTGAATGTCCAGGCGTGTCGGCGGTCGCCGCTTCGCGTGCCGTGCGGGGCGAAATCCGCGCTTGCAAAAAGCCAGGGTATCTTGGCGTTCGGACTTTACACGCTGGGGGCAACATTGCCATTGGCACCCGGCACCATCATCACCCGTTCCGGCTGGCGGGGCCTGCTGCCATCGAGGTGCACGCCGGCGCACCCACAGCCACGGGTGTTGCAGCGGTTGAAGGTGAGCGTGGCGGCAGCCAAGGCGTGGTGGTTCAGCAGCAGCAGCAGCAGCAGCAGCAGCAGCAACAGCAGCAGCAGGAGCCGCAGCAGCAGCAGCAGCAGCAGCAGCAGCAGCAGCAGCAGCAGCAACAGCAGCAGCAGGAGCAGCAGGAGCCGCAGCAGCAGCAGCCGCACCCGCAGCTGCTGCCGCTGCCGCCGCCGCAGCCGCAGCAACAGCAGTATCAGCAGCAGCAACAGCAGTATCAGCAAGAGCAACAGCAGGGCCATCATCAGCAGCAGGAGTCCGAGGGCGGTCTGCTATCCCCACAGGATGCCCGTCGCATCGTTGCCGACGAGCAGGTCGGCCCGCGCAAGGGCCGCGCACGTGTGCAGCAAACGCTGCCACCAGAGGCGCGAAGAGGCGCGCCGCAATCAGCCCGCCCACGCAGGCCTCCGGGCCCGTCCAGTGGCATCTGTCTCCCGCAGTAAGGGCGCCGCCTGCTGGTCAGGAGCAGGCGCCCGCCGACTCGCGAGTACAACGCGTTGATACCAAAGCAGCAGCATCGCCGCCGACCCTGGTGCCGCCGCCTTGGGCGATGGAGTTGCCACCGTTAGCGCAGCCGCCTCGGTGACGACGCGCTGGCCACTCTCGGCCTGCCGGACATTGCAGTGCCCGCAATGACAGGCAGCGACGCTGCTGCTGCGGTAGGGGCGGCGGTCGCGGCTTCGCAGGTGGCTGAGGAGGTTGAGAGGGCCGCAGACGCGCTCGGCTGCCGGCCGGCGAGCTGTTTGCCGTGTTGACCGCGGTCGAGGCGGCGACGGCGGCGCCTGCAAGCTGCCTGCGCTTCTTGGCCTTTGACTACCGGCGGCTGCGGCGCGCGTGCCGTGCGGGGGACGCGGGCCTCGTTAAGACCTGGATGGAGGGCATGGCTGCACGGTACAGCCCGGACGGAACGGCGGCCGCTGGTGACGCCCGCTCGGGGCGGCACAACAACATCGCCTGCTGCATTCATGCTGCTCCCTGCCACTGTCGTCTCTCTGCCGGC
The DNA here is from genome assembly GCA_002317545.1 of Scenedesmus quadricauda. Lineage (NCBI taxonomy): Eukaryota > Viridiplantae > Chlorophyta > Chlorophyceae > Sphaeropleales > Scenedesmaceae > Scenedesmus > Scenedesmus quadricauda. The sequence continues at coordinate 10,028 of NNCB01000078.1, read as the reverse complement.
GGGTTTAGATTTGGCAGCTGACGCGGCAGCTCCCAGCTCTTCATGCTGACGGCTCTTCCAAACGAAAGGGTTTTTTTGCTTTGGTAGCCCTACATCATTCCAACTTACACCATCAGCTTCCCTCTCAGCCTTTCCAAGGTGTAGAAACTTGGCACTCTTGTAAGTTGAAGCCACCATTACGCTTACATCGTGCAGGACTGTGCTCTCAAGCCCTCGTCTCTGAGGCAGAGCGCTGGGGCTACCGAGCAGGGCCGTTTCAATCAAGCCTGTAACCACTTGATACACATTCAGTTATGGTGCGCATCATAGCCACGGTGTTGGTGTTGCGTTGATGGCTGTCTGCATTGTTGGCTTCTGTTGGTGTGGTAAGCCACAAGTTCAGGGCACTTTTGGGTCTGGCTTGGTTGCAGCCCAATTGACCAAGGGCAATGCCTTGAATTGCTCCATGCTCTTTGACCCATAACATGGTCATGTGTGTGACGGAGAGCCATGCCCCTGTTTGATAAAATGTGATCGGGGTTGGCACTCTTCAGCAGCATGTTTGATGGTTGCGGAAAATGGTGTCGGGGTCGAAGATGGTTCGCATTGTGGCGGAAGGGCGATGGCACGTGCCCAGTCAGCTGCTTGCTGCGCCACTTGATTTGGGGCAGCTGAAGGCACGGCGTCATTAACCACTGAGCCGTCCTGACTATGATTAGAACTCCACATTCGACACTCGTGAGCCAAATCCGGGCACAGGGGCCCACATGTGCTCTCAAGAGAGCAGCAATGCAGCTGCTGACGCGGGAAGGCCAGCCTCAGGCAAGCTCCGCTCACGCGCCCTTGCTCAGAATGTCTGCCGACACCAGCGGCGCTACCAGCGGTTGAGCCGCCGCAGCCGTCCACGGCCGCAGCGGCCTGCGCCGCCCCGCGGCTCTTCAGCTCGCCCGCCGACGCACACAGCCGCTGCCGGCTGCCCGCGCCCGCCTAGCACCTACCCTACCTGTGTCCCCTGTCTCGAAACGAGGTGGTCGCGGATGATAGTCAATTGTTGCGCCTCGCCGAGGGGCGTCCGCCGCCGCCGCTCCGCGACCTGATCCGCCAGCCGCTCTATGTTCCGCAATCGATGGGCGTGCTCGACCTGCTCGCCGAAATGCGGGCCAAGCGCACTCATCTGGCGATCGTCATCGACGAATATTCGGGGACCGAAGGCTTGCTGACGATCGAGGATCTGGTCGAGGAAATCGTCGGCGAGATCAGAGGCATCCACCATCACCAGCACCTGGCTTGTCGCAAGCACTGCCAGCTCAGAATGCTGACGGATCGTGCACAGATCGGACCGCGCAACACTGCGGCTTACCGCCCATAACCTTATGCCCGACCTCCTCTGGATGAAGGATTGGTACAGGCGATATTTTATTTCTGCAATAATGCATCCGGTATCACAACCTGCCGTAGACCCACACGATCGATCTCGGCATCTGATCTCACGCTGACACCGAGGCATACTTAATTTCGGTCCCAAGAGCTGGAACATATAACATGGAGAATGCGCCCAAACGCAGCTTAGATCCAGCACAGGTACAGGCAGCGTGGATTTTCGCGGGATCGGATGAGGCGCAGGTACAAGCGGGTTCAGCTCGGGCTCAGCGCAGTCTGTGCGTCAGCGACGCACCATTCAGGAGCAGGCCACCGTTCAGCGACCCCTGCAGCGTTGTCAGATGCTGCCGCCATCCCGGCACCGTTGCCGCTAGTGGCGCCGCGGTCGGATGCGGACCAGGCGGCCGCGCACGGTGTCAGCCGCTGCGCCGCGGCCGAGGCATGGCCCGGCACGCCCAGCGGGCGTCGAGGAAGACGGCGGGAGCAATGGGACCAGCCACGCATCGCCAAACGCTGCGCGCAGGTCGGCGAAGCCGGACAGCACGGGGGGTAGCCACGTTGGAGGCGTGAGTGCCGCACTAGCTGCCAGGGCAGTGGCGGTAGCTTCGTGCACCGGCGCGCAGCGGTGCGATGCCGCGCCGTGACCCGGAAGCGCGGAAGGCGCGTCGTTTGCAGGCCGTCAGGGCTGAATGTCGATTGGTCCTAGAGCTTCCCGCCAAAGGGCATGCGCAAGGTGATCGACACGTCGGGCGCATCCTCGGTAACCCCGATCTCGAAGCCGAGGTTCAGCACGTCGCGCTCGGTCAGGCGGTACGACATGCCGAAATTGAGCGAACCGACGTGGATATAGTTCGACTTCTGGATCGTATCGCCGATCTCCGACCGCGTCGGGGATAGTTGTGGCGACCCCCTGCCCTCACGCACTCTCCTGCTTTCGATTTGTGGTGCTCTGAGCAGATGGTCGAGCTCAAGACAGCCGTCCTCGCGAAGCTCCAGGACCCTACGCAGCACCCCCATGTGGAGACCATGCTGAACACTGCCGCGTGGCTATTCACCAGACCCGACAGGGCCGCAGGCTGCGATTCGGCTTCACACACGTCCGCAATCGTGTTCCTCAAGAGCAGTTGTTCAGTGGGATCGAGACGGCGGCCACCGTCATCGCTGCCGCTGTCGAGCAGTGCGTCGAGGACGCTACAGAGGCGCACACGCAGGCGCGCGCCGCGGCGGAGCGCTCGCCTCTCGCTCGCCTGCACCTGCTCCGCGCGTGACCAACGCGCTGTGTGGCCGGATTGCCTCGCAAGCGCCCGAAGGTCACAGCCCCGGTGATTGCGTGTCGCTCGATCGACCCATCTGCCGTGTGACCTCAACCGCCCTAAGGGGGATGACTGTGGCCCAAACCCACCAGCGGCCCGGCTGCTCGCCCCCAGCAGGCGCCTGCCGCCACCGTGGCCGACGGCGCGGAGACCGAAGCAGCAGCGGCAGCGGTTGCCGCCGTCCCTGGCGCCGCTGCCTCGGGCGGCGGAGCCACAACCGCCACCGTGGGCCCACGCGCCTCGGCTGCCGCCGCCCTGGCCGCCCTCGGCCTGCCCGACATTGCGCTCCCGATGTCCTGGGCGGCGCCGCCGGCGCTGCGGCGGGTGCAGCGGTCGCGGCGGCGCAGGTGGCTGGGGAGGTGAAGAGGGCCGCAGATGCGCTAGGCCTTCCGGCCGGCGAACTGTTTGCCGTGTTGGCCGCGGTCGAGGCGGCGACGGCGGCGCCTGCAAGCTGCCTGCGCTTCCTGGCCTTTGACGACAGGCGGCTGCGGCGCGCGTGCGGGGCGGGGGACGCGGCCCTGGTCTTCGCCCGGCAAAAAGCCGCCGGGCAGGCGCAGGAACAGAAAGGCGAGCAGCACCAGGATGACAAGGTAGAGACCCGAAAGCCCATTGCGTGTCGACTCCTTTTCGAGTGCCCGACAATAGTTCGAGTCTGGCAGAACATATGGCGGGTAGCTCAACTGACCGGCCGCTCGCTTTTTTGTAATAAAACCGCCCGAAGCAACTCCCCCGCTACAGGTACCTGACTTAGGTACTTTTCCCTGATTTTTTGAAAAATTTTTTTATCTTTGCGAAGTAGTATGCGCGCATACTTCCTAAGAAGTTATTTACCCTAATCACGCATACGTCCAGGACCGAAGCTTATTTACGACGCCTGAGTTGGCCGAGCGGGGCCGTTTCCAGGCGGACCGATAGACCAGTTAGTGCGCGTCAGCATCAACCCTGCTTTTAAAGCTGCTTCATCGGTAATACTTACCACTTCAATTTTACCGGTATCCCACAAGTACAGGGCCGTTTTGGATCTATATCGGTGATCTGATCCGCCCTAGGGCTACAGACTGGAAGCTCTCCAAGCTGTCTCATCTAGACACGTCTGGTTCAGATAGCCTTGCATCTGCCATTGGAATGCTCTTTCTTGGCACCAGCAGCACAGTCATGGTGAGTTGCGATAGGTACGTAAAATGCTGAAGGTAGATGAAAGCGAGGAGGTAGCTAAGGACATAAGCCAGGATGCTATACTCAGTGTATTGAATATCCTGAAGGAAAACCAAGACACTGAGTGCGAACCTTTGTTGTATTGACCATTGACAAAGGTTGAGTAACAACTCGCGGACACTGTAAAGAGGGCAGCAATGCAGCCGCAGGTGTGGCTGGGAAGGAGCGCCTGCGGCATACTCCCTCAAGCATTCTTGCCGAGACGTGTGACCACTCCGGCGGCACCACAACCGCTCAGCCGTACCCACCATACACCGTCACAGCCGCCTGCGCCGCCCCGCGGCTCTTCAGCCCGCCCGCCGACGCACACAGCCACTGCTGGCCGCCCGCGCCCGCTCTAGCACCGTACCTTACCTGCTGTCCCTTACTCGAAACACGTTGACGCGGGATGATGCCCATAGAGAGCAGCGCCGCTTCCGCCGCCGCCGCCGCCGTGCTGCTGCTGCCGACACGGCGCAGGCAGCGCTGGGCGCTGGTGTTCATCGCGCTGCTGACATTGTGGCCCCTGCCGTGGGAACATGTTTAGATAATCATATACATCCACCATCACCAGCACCTGGCCTGTCGCAAGCACCTACCAGCCGCATGCTGATCACAAGAATATCAGCCTGCCAAATTCGTTGCCTGAACTTGGGATTGTGATGTCCTTCCCAACGCAAAAGAGTGTGTACTCACGATAGTTTATTTTTATTCAACTATTCGATGCACTTGCTGACAATCTAGAAGAGACCCAACACATCGATCTCAGCGTCTGATCTCAGCTGGGGTCGAGGGAGCACTTTTTGCGGTCTTCACACCTGCATTATACAAAAGACACAGCTATGCGCATAAAACGCAGCTTAAGTTCCAGCACAGATACAGCAGCAGCGCGCCAACTGTAGCGGCGCATTGTGAGGCGCAGGTCAGCAAGATGTTGCGGCCGGGGCTCAGCCCAGTCTGAGCGACACCGATGCACCCACCCAGGAGCAGGCCACCGCTGCGCTCCCTCTGCAGCACTGTTTGAACAGCGGCGCCAACCCGGCCCCACAGCCGCTAGCCGCGCGCCCGCGGCGTGCAGCAGCTCAGGCGTGCGGAGCTTGCATCAGTCCTGCGCTCGGTCCTAGGCGCGGCACGGTCGCGCAGCGGCGGAGGAAGGACAGCAGCGCGGGCCGCCAACGGCGACCAAGGTCCAGCTGGTCTCTAGCGGGCGGCAGCAGCGGCTCTGACCCTGATGCCAGGGGCATGGCCTGTAGAGCGCGAGGCGCGCGAGGGGGGACACCCGAAACCCAAAATTCTTCGCGGCCGCCCGGCCGGAACAATTTTCGCGATGAAGACGGCGGCCTCAGTCGTGACCGGATTCGGGCCCTTTGGCAAACGCTGAGGGGGTCCTTAAATTGATAAATATCGTAAATGGCGTGCTTGAGCGCCGCAAACCAGTCGCCGTCGATGAGGCTGTACCGAAAGCCGTAGCTCAGTTCCTGCCCCGCCGCACGCTCCGACTCAGTATTGCATTCCAGACACTTGGATAGGTCGCCTGGCACAGCAGACGCCTTGAAGCCCTTGCGGCCCGAAATGATCGTGCCGTAGCCGATCGATTCCTTGCTGCCGCAGAAATCGACGTCAGCCTGCGGCTAGAGGTGGACGGCCAGCCCTGGGGTGACGGGTTCGACAGCCGCATCGCCAAGTCGTGCGTCTGGGCCGAGATGTAATCGCTTATAGCTCGACGGCGCCATGTCACCGCGTTTCGTCGCGCCCTCGGACCGGCCGCGCTGGACCTGGTAGCTGTCTACCTTGCCAGGACCCGGCGTTCCGGGGAAATGCGCGCCTCGAAGCTGCGGAGTGGGTAAAAGACTTTGACCAAACGCCTGGACCAGTGGTACTGGCCTACAGCGCTTGTGTATGCGGTCAATAGGCGCTTTTAAGATGAATCTGGATGGCAGTTACCTTGCCGTTATCCGGGACAATCGCTGTTGTCCCGTGCAAATTTGCAACATAATGACAGTTTAATAGCTTGTATACATCTGCTGAATTGCACCGCGCCAGCTCGCCCGCGTCAGTCCCAGCCCTGTGAAGAAGATTCAGCGACGTCTCGCGCTTCCCCCAGCGATGGTGGCGGCTTGGTGGCCGGACGCCTCTTTCCCTGCAGGCTGTCAGTGTGCAGGCGGTGGTGGACGGCCAGCCACGCGGCGTGGCGCTGCAGGGGCGGATCGCCCGTTTGTTGAAAGGCAATGGGCATTCCTTCAGATTTGGACTCACACCTTTCGGGAATCACTGCCACTGGCCGCCAGCGCCGTCATCACCCGCTTCCGGCTGGTGGGGCCTACCGCCATCGAGGTGCACACCAGCGCACCCGCTGCCGCGGGTGTTGCGGTGGCTGAAGGCAAGCGTGGCGGCAGCCACGGCATGGCGGTCCAGCAGCAGCAGCAGCAGCAGCAGCAGCAGCAGCAGCAGCAGCAGCAGCAGCAGCAGCAGCAGCAGCAGCAGCAGCAGCAGCAGCAGCAGCAGCAGCAGCAGCAGCAGCAGCAGCAGCAGCAGCAGCAGCAGCAGGATCAGGAGGAGGAGGAGGAGGTGAAGGAGCCGAAGCCGCAGCAGCACGCAGAGCAGGAGCAGCCGCAGCACGTGGGCAGGAGCGTCGAAAAGCAGCAGCAGAACCATGCAGCAGTCGCTCGTCGAGAAGGCGCAGCAGGGCATCGTCTACATCGACGAGATCGACAAGATCTCGCGCAAGTCCGAGAACCCGTCGATCACCCGCGACGTGTCCGGCGAAGGCGTGCAGCAGGCGCTGCTGAAGCTGATCGAGGGCACCGTGGCCAGCGTGCCGCCGCAGGGCGGGCCGCATCCAGCAGGCAGCTGCCTGCGACAGCAGGCACCCCGTCTCGTCCTGGCGGGCGCCCGCCGCCACCGCGGCCGGCGACGCAAAAACGCGAAGCAGCTGCGGCTACCGTCCGATCGCCGCCTCGGGCGGCGGAGCCACAACTGCCACTGTGGGCCCAGGCCCTCAGCTGCCGCCGCCCGGCAGTTCGGACTGCCGCGAATCGCGCGGCGTCGCTTGCCACGAGCCCATATCCGTCCCTAAGCAGGTCCTATGCCTGCTACCGCCCGCTCCGCCGCCAATTCAAACAGTCCCGCGCCCGCCGCAACGCCGATGATGGCGCAATATTGGTCGCTCAAGGCCAAGGCGGGCGACTGCCTGCTCTTTTACCGCATGGGCGACTACAGGCAGCTGCGGCGCGCGTGTTGGTCCCGGCACCGGAGATCGGACGGCGACTGGCTTTCACTTCAATCCTCCCTGTCGCGAAGCGATGGGGGGGGGGACCGCTCGCGAAGCGAGTGGTGGAGGGGCGAAAGCACCGCGCTAGCAACGCGTGCCTGTGCAGCTTGGCGGGCACGGTACTTGCATGCACGCTGCATCTTGACGCGCATGCTGATCATCGACGAGTGAGGGCCATCTGGTACAACAATAAGTTTCACGGCAATCCGAAAAACGGTCGCAACGAAACCAGAATTACAGGCGTTTCACGGCAATCCGAAAAACGGTCGCAACGAAACCAGAAGAGGTAGTGCATCGGCATTGCTCGACCCGGAGAGCACGGGTGCCATTACCATCTTCGCATTCAAATTGCCTACTTCTTCGGAGCCAGCAATTTGCCACGCTTGGGTATGTCGGCATGACACCGAAGAAGACATTGTGGAGGATCGTGTTGGCTCTGTTGAGCCTGGGAATGGGTTAGTGTGGCCATCCAAACAGGGAAGCTTTTTCGTACCTAAGGCAAGAATGCTGGCTAGAAACCATGAGATACCTTCTTCTTGCTGGCTAGAAAACCATGAGATACCTTCTTCTTGGTTAGCGAGATTTCCAAGTAGTAGCACCGTCATTAGAGAGAGCTGTGAACTCCGCTGTAAAGGAATGCATCTCGCTCTGGCACCGACCAGCTTAGTCATAATGAGTGGCAAAAAATGGTACTGGGCCCGGAAAGGGTTTCGGTTATGGAAGGGGGGTAGGCACTTACAGGGAGCTGCGTACAGTACCTTTACTTCATCTTAAGGCACAATGCCTAATAAATGATTCTTGAACCTGTAATAGAATAACCTTATGGCAGATCAACCTAAAAACCAACCCGGAGGAAAAGGACAGCAAGCCACTCCTTATGCCTTGTCTCAATATAGTAGCAGCCAGCAGCCACAATGCAGCCGGGAAAGGTGCGCGCTTCACGCATCGTGAATTCCCGTCCCGCGGAGCGTCTCGCGACCTGTCGGTACCTTCGATGGACGTAAAATTCGGTCCTGCGACCGGCTTCACGCCGACAAATGTCACCGCATAATCGTCGATCTGGATGACGTCACCCGGCGCCGCCGCAACAAGTCGCTCCTTGATGAACGCGCTTCTGCGTTGCGCCGCTCCTCGCCGCCAGGCACAACCGCGGCGCGCTGCCCGGCTCCGCACCGCCGCCGCCGCCGAGGACCGATTCGGAGGCTCCGAGGTTGGCCAGCCCTAGGCGGTTGCTGCTTGCCCCCATGACGCGCTGGACAATCTGCTCCATCTCCTCCTGCAGCCGCCGGATCTCCGACAGGATCTCGCCCTTGCTCACTGCAGGATCCGGGTAGAGCACGCGAGCAAATACTCCTCGGTTAGCCGCTAGTTTTGCCTGGTGCAGGGTATCAGGAACAAAAACCTGGGGTATACCGGGTTGCGCGCAAAGAATGCATTGCCGCAGCACCCACAGGTCAATTTCACCATCAGTCAGGGGTAAGCCGTTGGCATTGTGTGCAAAAGCATAGAGAATGATGCTATCGCCCTGCTGGTATTGTTTCATCACGTTTTATCCAGGACCCGGACACCACCACCCACCTGTGAGTGACGACAACGTCGACCAGCGGCTGCCGCTCCTCGTCGTCGCTGCTGCCGCGCGCCTTGCCGCGCGCCGCCGCGCCGCCCGCCGCGTCCGCCGTCGTCGGCAGGACGCCGCCGCCGCCGCCCGAGTGCTGCTTGGCAACGCGCTGCTTTATTTCTCTCAGCTTCAGATCGTCGACAAAATCTGACCTCGTCCGAGGATCAAAGCGTAGGATTGGCTTGCGAATAACCGTGGCGGAGACGTGAGTCCGTGAATATCGGTCTAATCCGCTCATTTACAGTGACAATCTACTTACAACTACAATGACAGTTTACTTAACCCCCAAACTCCGCAGCGATCCAATTTGGGCAGTAAACTTTCACCGTGATTGTAATGCCCTCTACACGATCCGGGACACCGGCACTGCCACCTGCCAGAATATCCTGGTATTTCCGACTAATCGCCGCCGCTGACTTGAACTCACGGCACCCAAACGTCTTGCCAGGGCTCGACCTGACGGCGAAAGCACCCAACAGAGTGATCGTCGCGACGAAGCCGTCCCACCACGAAAAACGCCAGCCGCCCTCGACAACCGTCATTTTCCGCTGTCGGCCCAGTCCCCTCACAAAGCAGTCAGCACGATCGACGCCAAGAACACTAAACAATGTCCACATGCAGCTCCCCTATGACCCTACGCAACAGCCTGACAAGCAGCTCCCTCAGCCGCGCGAACGCTCACGATGCAGCAGAAGGCGCAACCGACAGGTTGAGCGCGGTGACCGGCGCGTGGAACAGCGCCCGGCTTAAGCAGATAGCGCCAAGACCTTGATGACGCCCGCGATGTTCAGGTGAGCGCGCTCGTCTTGCCGATCAGCAGGAAGACAGCCAGGTTCAGGGCGAAGGCCGCGACATTGAAGTGCAGGACGGCGGCGTTGAAGCGGAGGGCGGCGGCGGCGCGCAGGGTGGGGGACTCGATCGATGACTGCGAGCGGGCAAGACGCAGAAAGTGGTTGGCGCGGCGCGTGCACGCACTTGCATAGTTGGCCCGGTACCCCAAAATTGTCTTAGCTTTATAGGCATTTTGTAAAACATTGACGATGAAACAACTGCTTTTTGCTTTCCTGGGACTTTTCCTGGCGCATTTAAACGTTACAGGTAAAACCATAGCCCCGGGCCCTTTTATACTGAACATACATACCGGGCGCCTGGGCCGCTGCTACTGCCCTCGATAAAAGATGCACCGGCCCCCCTTGCCGCATCCGGCGGCGCCAGGTATCTCGCTCTGACGCCCTTTCCCGCCGGTCGCGCCCGCCCCGGCGGCTATCGGCGG
>NNCB01000077.1:0-29153 GCA_002317545.1 Scenedesmus quadricauda | reverse complement strand
GGCGTGGTCGGTCGAGAGCCAAACGCAACGGGAAATTCTATAACGGGTGACCGCCCTGCGGTCAGGTTTTGATCTTTGCGCCAGTTTTCCACCGGCGTCTATCATTTGGTTTTTGCGTAATCTATTTATTAATAAGTGAACAGGTTTGTAAAGTACCTGCTTGGATTTCCCTTAACGGAGCTCGGCAGCCTAACTACTGCTCCATCAAGAGACTTACAGTACTTAATCATGCAGGATTGCAGCAATGGATCACTCATCCTAATCCACTGATCCAAAAAGCCGTATCAAAAACCTGGCTCCCCATATGGGGACAACATGATAAAGAAGAATCCAGGTCGGTGCCTAAGGAGTCTCCTTTATTACCTGCGAGGCCTATTGGTGGCAAGATGTCCTTTGATACTGTACCCAGGAAGTGGAGCTGCATGGAACAGGGCCAATCCTGCACACGGTAGATTTGCCCGATTTCACGCGTTATGCAGCGCGCCCTATTGCATACTCTCGCCAAGTTCCGTCGGTGTGTCCTTCAAGCGCGTTGAATGGGCAGTGCACTCTGCACCCGACTACTTTGGCGACAACAGTGGTATTACCATCGCTCCTCGGGCACATCTCTGTTCAACCTCACACTGCGGTATGTGCTATTCATGCTGCTGAGCAGCCCCTTGTGTCGGAACCGTCCCGCTTCAGGATGCCCCCATTAAAATCATGCGCAGTCCTGTCACGGCACACAGGCTGTGATACCGCTCTTGGCAAAAGCGGCCTATAGCATGTCGTGATCCATGGTTGCCATTCTTTTTACGCCTGGTGCACAACACTCGTTTGGTTGTAGAACACCACTGTGCTTTATCATTGAAGACATATTGCACAAGCATGACCGGTCCAGTTGACCGGCTTTAAAGGATGGGAAGCACAAAAACGCGTAAGTTGTTTAGCCTGCGGCATGTTGAGCTTCAGCATAACTTCAACAGCATCAGGTCGCGAAAAAGCATCCACTTGGTGTATGGCGCACACGCAGGTCATCTCGCCGAGCTCGAGCGAGCGGGCTTACCTAACCCGCAACACCATTCTACGGTGCTGACCGGGTTTGCGACGCGTTCGGCCCATGAGGGATACAGCCAGGAACCGTGGGTCGACCAGGTACACAGCGCGCGGCAACATCGGTGTACGCGTGGCTGCACATCGCACGCACCAAAAAGACGCAAAGTAATTGGCCATCGGTCGCAGAAGAGGCGCTGCCCGACGGCGACTGTTCCTCCCCGCCATCGGCGATGCTGTCAGGTTCGGCCAGATCCTGTCGGCAGAACAGGCAGCGGCGCCAGCGGGCAAGCCGATAACAGCAGGCGTGTCGAGGATCTGCCTGTTGATGAAAAGCTCACTGCCGTCTCAGCATTGCAGAGCGTCGTCTGTTGCCGTACACGGCGCTCCATGGGCGGAAGCTCGTCGAGCGACGAGCGTACCGGTCGCGCCATACAGCAGCGACATGCCGTACAGCAGCATGCCCGAGGCCAGCGCGCCGAGGATGAAACTCTTCATCGCCGCTTCCGTGGCCCTGGGGGTTGTCGCATCGAGGCGATCCCTCGGCTCCGGGCGCGCGGCAGCAGAGGTCGAGGCGGCAGTGTCGCGGCGGCTGCTAGACGCCGAGCTGGCGCGCGCGATATCAAGGCGCCCCCGGAGCAAACGGTGGGCCGAAGAGGTGAGGACGTGGCAACTGAGCAGACAGGCGTTTGACCATCCATGTGTTGCACCCCGCTTCATGGATCACATAGTACTGACGCGCAGCGACGCGCTTCAGCTTCCTGCCAAGCCGCTTCGCGGATGGGCGTGGCCCACGAGCTGCAGCATCCGGTGGAACGTCACGCAGGGACATCTGGCGCTGCGGCGCATCCAGTCTGATCCCGCCAAGCCCTGTACAGGTGCAGGGTCTCATCCCGCCTGCGAGATCGCCTGAGTAGACACATGATGCTGCTTTGCTCACAGCATCAGCATGGCGGCGCACCGTTGTCGCAGCATGTGCTTTCGCGCCCATCGCATCTTGCGTACCACCCTCACAGGTCGTGGAGCTGGAGGCAGCCAACCACGAGCTGCGCTACCAGCTCGCCGGTGCCACTGCACGGCTGAGGGAGCTGGAGGCGGCAGTGCAGGACGCAACAGCACAGCAGGCGGCGGGGCGGGACCTGGACGCAGCGCGCATGCAGCAGGAGCGCGACGCAGCGCGCCAGCAGCTCGCGGAGCGCTCGGCGGCGCTGGCGGCGGCGTCGGACGAGGCGGCGCGGCTGAGGCGCGCGCTGCTTGAGCGGAGATCGACACCCAGCGCAGCAGCGTCGCGGCAGAGGGCGCGGCCGGCAGGCTGCGGGATGCCGAGGCAGAGGCGGCGCGCCTGCGTTGCCAGCTGGCAGCGCTTGGGTCGGACCTGGACGCCCAACGGTGCCGTGCGCGCGCGGCGGAGGACGCCGCTGAGTCGCGCGCCGCAGAGGCGGCCGAGGCACGAGCCCGCGCAGCAGCGGCGGATCTGGTGCAGCCGCGGCGCTGCGCGCCTGCACGGGATGTGCGGAGCGCGCGGGCGGCTGGAGGCGGAACAGGCCAACGCAGCGCAGGCAGGCGCGCACGCTTCAGCGCTCGAGGCGGCACTGGAGGAGGAGCAGGCGACAGTTGAGGTGGGCTGCTGGGGCGCGGCGCCGACGGATCGCTTGCCGGTGATCAAGGCAATCTATTGCTTTGTTCATCGCAATCAAAATTAACCATCTATGAAAGAAAAACTTCTACTAGTATTCTGTTGTTTACTTGTAACCTACCACACACCTGCATGCGGCTGCGGGCCTCAGGGCCTTGCGAGTCGCTGAAGACCAGCAGTGGGACCTGGTGCGCGACGGCATCCTGGTCGATTACCAGGCCACGCGCGACCAGGTGCACATGCTGGGCAAGACCGAATCCGATGGCTGCAGTTATGCCGATTCGTGGTCCAGCATCCAGTTCCAGCGCATGCCCAACGTGTCGCTGGAGGCGGGCAAGACGCCGCTGAGCGTGAAGGACACGTCGCGGGCCGGGCTGGCAGCGCGGCCTGGACGTGCAGGCAGCGACGCCGAAGCTGGCCAGAAATCGACGAGGCTGGCGGGAGTTGTCAGAGACTCAGGCGCAGCAGCGGGCGGCGTCGGAGCGCGCAATGTTGATGAAGCGCCAAGTGTTCGGCGGTCATGGTTACATCGAGGAATGGGGCATGAGCCAATATGTCCGCGATGCCCGGATCACGATGATTACTGAAGGCGCCAGCGACAGGGCTGCAGCAGAGGTCGCAGAGCGCAGTGCGGCGCGACCACCGAGGCTTTGCTGTTGCGGTCATCGACAGCGAGTGCGCGCGCGCCAAGGAGCAACCATTGCGGAGGCGACGGCGCTCGAGCGGGCGGATGTGGACGAAGCGGCTGCGCAGACTCACGTGTCGAGCTGCAGGCGGCCAACGCGGAGCTCAAGGAGCAGGCGACGCGTGGTGCGGCACAGCTGGCGGCCGCTCGCGTCAAGATGGAGGTGGCCGTGCGCAGGGGGATCAATGCGCGACGATGCTCAAACGGCTCTGGCCCTATGTGATGGGCAAGGAAACCGCGACTGGTTCGTTGCCAACGTAACCACATCAAGCCTGACGTTCCTGCGGTTCGGAGCCAGCGGCTGGCCGTCCCCAGGAGGTGCTCGATGCTGCACGCCGCGAGACGGAGCAGCGCATTGCCGCTGCCGAGCCGCCCACTCAGAGGCGACAGAGCAGCTGGCACGCAGCTATGATGAGCGCATCAACGCTCTCAGGCATGAGCTGGCTGTGACGCGCACGGCGAGGTGACGCAGATCACGCGCCGTTGCGCTCAAGGCGCAGCAGTCGAAGGCGCTCGAGGCTGCACAGTCGGCGGCACGCGAGGCGGCCGCGCGACTGGACGTGTCCAAGGCACAGGTGGCGCAGCTGCAGCGATGGTGGCGTCTGCGCGGCAGGACGCGACTGCAGCCAGGCGGCGGCAGAGCGTGCCCAGCAGGAAACGCAACGGAACCACATCGCGTGGGCGCTGAGCTTGCTGTGCTGACCGCCTTGCACGAGGCATACAACCGAATAACAGCGTAACACATTCAAGATCCCCCGTTCGGTTCTCGAATTTTTGGATAGCCATCCCAAGCGGAGCAGCGCTGCACAGGAATCGCGGTCTGCCGCCCGCCAGCAGCTGGCAGAGGCGCGGGTTGAGGCGATGCGCCGCACGACGAGGCGGCCGCGGCCAAAACGGCCGCCGCCGCCGCTCGCGAGGAGGCGGCAGCCGCGCATCGCGCGCTGAGTGACCACAACGGCGCGTCCCGGACGAGGCTGCGAGTGGTGCGGCCCAGCTGGCAGAGGCGCGCGCGGGCAGGACGGTCGGCGCGTGAAGCGTCGGCGCTGCAGGAGCGGCTGTGCTTCGAGCAGGACCGCAGACGCCCAGCTTCACGAGCAGCTGAGCATGACGCGCTGCGACGACGGCGGCGGACTAGCTCTCCGCGCACCGCCTATTCCCTGTCCCCAACACGACCCAACGGCGAGCGCACGTGGGGACCAGCCGCAGCGCCCTGGCGAGCTCCTGGTTGCACGCGAGGGCGAGGCGGCGGCGCTGGCGGCAGAGCTGGGTGCGATGCGCTCCGACAACACTGGCTCATCGCACGGCTGCGGATGCAGAGGCGGGTGCGGCCGCGCGTCCTCCGTCACCGGCAGCATCTGAGCGCCAGGCGTGGCAGCTGCGGCCGCTCTTGACGAAGCCCACGCGCGGCTGGAGGGGGCGCTGTCTGACAAGGCGTCCCTGGCGGGGCGTGTCAGCGAGCTGCAGCGCGACTGGCTGCTGCAGCTGCGCTCAGCAAGGTCGATGGCGGGGACGGTGAGGACGATCAGGCGGCAGGTCGCAAGAGCGGCAGCGAGGGGATGATCGAGGTGCAGGTGATGGCTCTCCACAGAGCCGGCTGCGCCTGCGGGTGCGCCATTTGGCGGCCCAGCTGGCCGATCCGAGGCAGCGGCAGAGCGCGAGGCCAGCGCGTTGAGGGCTCAGGCGTCGGCGCTGCAGGGCCACCTGGAGGACGCGCGGCGGCCGCGGCCGATGCCGATTTGCGACGAGCGGCCGCAGGCATCGCGCTGGCTTTGGCGCGCTGCCGGAGCATGAAAGGGGCCGGGCCGCGCACTTGCGTGTCGGTCGGCGCACGCCCAGCGCGAGGCGGTCAGATATGACAGAGGCCGCATCTCTCCCCACGGCGTCGGGAGGGCGTGTCGCGCAGCTGCGTCGGGAGCTGGGGTTCTTGCAGCGTCAATTTGGGATGGTTGGCGGAGGCAACGCAACGTCAAGGGCGATCTCGCGGCCGCCAGGGCAGAGGCTGTCGAGGGAAGGCCGAGCTCGCCGAAGTGAGCGCAGCTTGCGGCGATCAGATGACGGTGCTCGTGACGCGGCAGTGATCCTGCATCCGGGCGATTGCAACGGCGAGGTAGGCGCGAAGCCAGGTGGGAAATGCCGCGTTCTGTTTGACGCTCTGGGTGTGCAGTCGGGCGCGCAAGACATGTCTGCTTGTTCAAAGCCATCGTATCATCGACCTGGTTGTGGCCTGCCTGACAAAGGATTGCATGCTGTCAGCACGGGCTGAAATGACTCTAAGCTGTGTACTTCCGCTTCTCAGGGCGGAGGTGGCAGCACTTGGACAGCGGTTGGCTGAGCTGGAGCAGCTGCTTCAGGAGCAGCAGCAGCGGCACGCTCAGCAGCAACAGGCTGAGCAGCAACGACATCAGCTGGATGCGCAGCTGCTTGAAGTGCGGGAGGCACCAGCCCAGGAGCTGCCGCAAACAGAGGCGCCACAGTCCCAGCAGCCCCAGCAGCAGCAGCAGCAGCAGCAGTGCCAGCAGCAACAGCAGCAGCAGCAGCAACAGCAGCAGCAGCAGCAGCAGCAGCAGCAGCAGCAGCAGCAGCACCCACTGCCACACTTGCAGTCGCAGCCGCAGCAGGCAGTGGATGTCCCTGAGGGGCTGCCGGCGGGGGCGCGCCAGCTTGCATCCGCTTCGCTTCGCGGGACCTCGAGGCTGGCGCAGCTGCAGCTCGATCAGCTGCGAAGCCGCATGTGACAACCGAAGTGCCGAGCAGCGCCTTGGCGACGTTGTCAAAGCAGCAGCGCGTGATACTCCTGCCGCCGGGCATCGCAGGCAATCTGCGCCTGGGGCATATGATGCGCCCTACGCATCCCGATTGATAGGCTCATCAGTGCCAGGCCGATCAGGGAGGGGCCGTGACCGCGTGTCGGTTTCGGAGCAGCAGCAGCAGGGTTCCGGCCATTGCACCCCAGACGCCGAGCGCCCAGCCGATATCCGCCCAGACCGGATAGGCGTCGACCCACGCAATCTGCTCGGGCTTCGGCCTGAGCTTTCGAGATACCAGGCGGTTGGTCTGAAGCGACACAAGCAACGGCGCAGCAGCAGGAGCAGAAGGCCGCAAATTCCCGCTCGTCCCCGGCGACAGCGAAGAATTCATCCCGCTTCCCGGAATGCCCAAGACGGTGAGCTATCCCTGAAGGGCAGGTTCGGCCGATTGCTGTCTACCGATCTACTAGCTTTTCGACGGTGAGATCATTCAAGTGCGATGTGATTAGCTGAGGCGGCGGGCGGGCAAGCCGATCAGCCGATGTCGTGCCAGTGCCCGCCGCGCTCCCACTTGTAGTCGGCAACGAGGTAGGCGCGCATGAGCTCGGCGATGCGAGTGTCGCTGTCGGGCGTGGCAGGCATCCGCTAAGGTGTAACCGATCACGGGCGCAGGCTCCACGGCGGCGGGAGGGTTGGCTTCAGCCGGCCTAAGCACCAGCAGCAGCATGGCTTATCGCCGCAGTGGCAGCCGCGTGGGCAAGGTCACCGCCCCAGAACCGTCGCCCCAGTTGGCAGTGGGCTACCGTCTCGAGCCCTAGCCGCGCTGCCTCTGCGGCGGGGCTGATTGCGGGCGGTACAACCCCGACGCGCTCAGGCACTGCCTCAGTCTCAAAAGCCTGCCCAGCGGGAAAGACCCGCTGGGCTGTTCGGCAAAGCTATCGCGTCCCGGTTGATCAGCCGCGGACGGCACCGCCGACCAGACGATCGTTTCGACGAAGACGGAGACAGTCAACTTCCGCATTACAAAGGCTCTGGACAGGACAGAAAGCCGTGCCTATAGCCGCCGCTCGCCAGCGCGACCAAGGGTCGCAGCGGCCCTGCCCGGGTAGCTCAGTTGGTAGAGCATGCGATTGAAAATCGCAGTGTCGGCGGTTCGATCCCGTCCCCGGCACCATTCCTCGACAGAGCATTCATTGCCGTCCGGCCGTTTATGTCTGCAGTGACTGTTGACCTTTTCGCCGTCTGACCGCCAACGTGGCCACACTGTCTTTATAAGCTTTGCTTTCCCTATAAGCTTTAATACGGTCCAGGCTGTCTTTCCGGGCCACCTGTATAGCCTTTACATCGGCGAACGCGTTTGCTCAGACGAGTTACCTGATCGACACGACCCGCTCACCTGATCAAAACCAGACTGAATGAGGAGGGGATCGTCTGGAAGAAAGGGGAGAAGCCCAAGGCCTACGACAAGGAAAGCAACTCCATCCTAGAGCTGGAAGAGCTGGAAGACGAGCTGAATATAGATGTGGCGGGCTTTAACCGGTTGGTGCTGACCGAGAGCTTTAACCGCACCGTCGTGCAGCAACTCGTACAGGAGCTGGACCCCAACGGTCCCAGTCAACAATGGTGTCTGTTGGTGGGGGTGGAAGGTGCGTACAAACCGCTGCATAAAAAAGCAACAGGAGCCGAAAAGCTGTTTACAGTGGGCAGGGCTTGTAGCCAGTGTGAATTATTTCGATCATGCGGACGCCGCTTTTATCGCCTTACTGCGGAAAGCATCAAATAGTAATGACGGGTACCTTTTGATGATGCGGATGCGGCTTACAAGATCGTTAGCAAAGCGATCAAGGGAAGGAAATCATGTAGTCGGCCGCGTCACCACAGAGTACCAACTGGCCCGGATCATGGCAGAATTGATCGCTTTAAGAATGCAGATAATGTTTCTACGAGGTGCGAGCAATATGCGGCCCTTCACAATCCCGGTAGTGGAGGTATACCACGAAAGCGAGCCTGATCAGAAACCTGAGGGTGGCTCGCTGAGCTGTCTGCCTCCAACCACCTGCCTGAGCCATTCCTGCCTGGCCGATGAAGCCACAGTGCGGCTGTGCAACGGCTTCGTCTTGAATGTGAGCATGCCGCAGTCTGTGTGGTGGATGACGACTACCTCCTGGGTGCCCAGCAGTCGCTGGCTGATGGCGATGGAGCGGATGGCGTCGGCAGAGGCTCGGCCACCTGCGTTGCGCACAACATGTGCGTCACCTATTTCGAGGCCCAGCACCTGAGGTGGGGCACATACACTGAGCAAGTGAGTTCTCAGACGAATTCCTGATGGGGTTGTGGGCGTTCTGACGCGCGTGCTCACACGAGCGATCTCCGCAAGGATAGTCCGGAATACCCGACAATCGCGGCATGCAGGACCATTTGTGCCGGCTGGGCTGGACAAGTCGACTTGACCTTCTCAGGATGCAGGCCAGCTACTGCGGGCCAGCACCAGGGCCTTGGGCAGGTTCCGGGCTCTCGATGAATCCGGCAAAGGTAACAACGACGCGATAGAACAACTCGTTATAGGCGTCATGGTGACCTTCTCGTCATCAGGAACGCGACGGCGACGTCGACGTGCGGACGGCTCAGCGACGCCGTCTTTATCCTGTGCAGCGCCAGTGTGCGTTGACCGGGTCGAACTGGTGCGCCACCCTCAGGCTGCGGATGGGCCAAGGCTCCGTCACATGCGGGCTCGCTCATCAGTGACAGGCGTCCTTGTCAAAGCGCTGTGTGGCGGCACGCACGTTGCCCTTCTCAAAGTCTTCGATGTTTGACGTTGCCATTGCGCTGGCTGCGCAAGCACATTTCGAGATCGGGTGCCTTGGAATATTGGCGCATGATCGGCCCGTTGATCGTCGTTTCGATCCGTCGGAGATCGGATTCTCAGGTTGAACTGGGCCTGCTGAGCGCCGGTGAGCGTGCGGCCTTGCGACGCATCGGCCAAAGCGATCACGGCGCGTGTGCTCGTTCGGCAGTCAAAGGGTCGCGGTCGCCGATACTGACCCCTTGCATAAGCAGCCGTCAGCATCGCGTGTTGGCTCACAGGTACGGGTGAATCAGAATCGTGTGGTGCCCCTGCTTCGCGTGAGCTCAGCGGCATTGTCTATTGTATTCGCGTTTGAGATCTCGCGAGGTCCCATATCGCTAGACTCGAATATCTCTATGTGCAATGCATTGCCCATTGGATTTCACTTCCACGCGCAGCGCTTTGGCTCGCGAAGGAAGATCGGAAGGGGACCGCCATGGACGATAGGCTCATCGCGACGCTCGCCGGCGAATTGGGCGAAGCCGAGAAGACGCGAACGCCAGTTCGTCAATTGTCGGCCCGCTATCCCGATATGACGATCCTGCCTGATTCCTTCCAGTCCCTGATCAGCTTGGCAAACGTCGCTAGGTGCTCACCAGCACCCCAGCACCGTGCCAGGCAATGGGTTGCGTGTGGCCTCACAGGGAAGCACTGTTCTTCACACATCACAGTTGGCGGTTGTTTACGCATTGGGCGCTATCATCAATCAGCACATCCTGAAAATTTGAGGAGAGCGGGGTGTTGGCCGGTGCGCTGTGCGCTTTTGAGCTCCATGCGCAGCTCTGTTGTGAAGAGCATGCACAACCGGTTCATCGCAGCCCGTCTAGTAATCAGTCGCCATCGTCCGTATCATCAAGCATCGCATCGGCCGCGTTTAAAAGAGACGTGCCGTACTTACGACGCCACCTTCACAGACGATCATCTTGCCGATCCCGCGCGATCCGCCGGTGACGAGCGCAATGCGGCCGTCGAGGCCGAACATGTTTTGAAGGTTCATCTGATTTCTCCTGCGGCTCAGTAGCCGTTCATCCGGGCGACCTGGTCGATATGATAATGCACATGCGCCCATGTATTCGGCGAGCGCGCGATCGCGCTTCATATAGAGGCTGCTTGCATATCCGTAATTGCGACGGCTGCCGCTGCGATATGCAAGCTTGTCACGATATCTCCAACCCACTCAAGCCGTCACCATGCCGCTGCGCAGAGCTGGATTGGCCGCTCGGCGTCCACGGCGCGGCAGCCCCCGCATCAAAGGCCCTGCCACCAGTCAAGGTGCCACGGGCAAGCCGGTGCTGCTGATCGGCTGCGCGTTGCCATCCGATTTCTGGGGTTACCAGATGCGGGCGCTGCCGGAGCGCTTCGCGCGATCGCCTATGACCGGTGGCGGCGTTCGGCCGATCCGGGCGCGGCTATGACCATGATACACTCGCCGACGATCTGGCCGCGGTATCGACGGCCGTGCAGCTCGACAGCTACATCGTCGCGCATGAGTGGTGCGGTCACGGCGCCATATTGGCTTGTGCAGCGGCAACGCACGCCGCGTTGCAGCGCCTGACTTGTGAGCACGCTGGCGTGGCGTCATCCGGAGGCGCTCATGCCAACTCAAGCAAATCGCTATCCTTTTCAAACTCCAGGAGCTGCCAAAGGGCTTCGAGGTGCCGCCCACTCAGCACTCATGCACGCGCGGCTTTGGATGTGGAGCGTCGCAATACCCAGTACAGACGCCAATGGGCGGCCGTGCAACTGGTGCGCACCGGCAAGACTGGCTATGATTGGGCTTGTGCATTTCATGGCAGGCTTGGTGGGAGGCGTGGTTGGTTACTGAAGCAATGCAATGCGGTGGACTTGCAGGACCTTCCTGGCGAGCTGCTGCACGTGCTCCTGACCACTCATGCACTGCACTGCTATGCTCCAATGGCGAATCCTTGCTTGACTTGACAACCCCCCGCTCTGCTTCCAGCTGCTGGTGGACTGTGAGGGCGTTGACGCGGTGGACCAGGGCCAGAAGCACAGCGCGCAGGTCTTCAGCCTGGCGGTGCTGCTGTCCAGCGTGTTCGTGACAACCAGCTCGGGGCCATCGACGCGGTCGCGCTGGAGCGCCTGGCCATGGTCGTGCGAGCTGGCGACGGCGAATCAAGGGCGCAGCGTGACATCGGGGCGCGGCGGCGGGCAGGCAGCCTTGCAAACGGCAATGGACTGGCTGCTGCGCGACGGTCCACGCACGCTGTGCGGGGGCTGGTCGCAGCAGGGTGCGCAAGAAGGGCATCGTCGCCGAGAAAAAGAGGTTCTGGCGGCGCGACGGCAGCAGCTTGGCGACGCGGCGCAGCGAGTGGATGAAGCCCATGTCCATCATCTGGTCGGCTTCGTCCAAAACGAAGATTTCGACATCGTCGAGGCGCAGCGCGCGCTGGTCGATCAGGTCTCGAGGGCGGTTTTGTGCCAACTTGGCACTGCCAAGGCTGGGTGTACGTTCGTGGACAGTCGCTGCTGTTGTCACTGCAGCCTGGTCTTCCACCAGCAGCCCCTGCCCACGTGCACACGATGGCATCACGCCAGATGGGGCCACAATCAAGGCGGTGTTCCCGGCCCGCGACGCCCACACTCTGCTCGGCCTATCGACTGCTAGTGGGGATGATGCGGCTCGCAGGATAACATGTCCACTCAGGCCAGAATTGCAAAAAGGTGCGCGCGATGCGGCCAGGGCCGGACGGGATCGCGTATTTGATTCATAGGGCTTGTGCTCACGCCGCTGAGCATATCAGTTGAACGTCCGGGCGCAGCTTTACGGCGATCTTTGGTTTTGTTCAAATGATCCCACCAGCACAATCACCAGTGCCACCCCGAGCGGTTGATCTTCGCTGCATCTCCGAGGCCAGCGTGTTGGTGCCTGATGGTGCGGCTGCATCGAAGGAGCAGCCCCTAGCATATTCCCCTCCATGGTGTCGGGCCAGTCTGCATTGGACGGCCCTGTTCTCGCTCCTTCTAGGCATGGCCGCAGCAACTGCATGTGTCCAAGCGCCGCAAAATTTGATTGAGCGCGAACTGGCCGGAAAGTGCCGCATCGCCTCAAATGCGGCAAGGCGATTGCCAAGTAGGGTCTCGCAGACTGCCATGTATGATGAGCATCGAGGTCGCCCCTGGGCTTTTATGCCGGGCCTGCACCGGTAAGATCCCGGCACCACCTGCGCCTTGCACGCGCCTGTTCAGGGCGTGGCGCGCGCTGAGACCCGAGGGCCTATGACGCCGCCCTGGCCTACCTTCGCGGGGGGCTTCAGGGAGGAGGGCGTCGCTGATCGAGACGGACCTGCGGACGTCTCGAGGGCCATTTTATGGGGGACGCGGAGGGCCTCGCGCAAGGAGGGCCCCACCCCGATCAAGCAGCCAGGCTGGCAGCTGTGGTAGCCTCCGTTTGTCGCAGTGAAGGGGTTTGGCTATGTTTTGGTTGATGCATATGCTTGTCACTGTGGGGAAGGCGGGGGGCTGCCATAGGCGCCGCAGCGGCCTTCGAAGGGTCGTCCAGTCAGGCATTCGCCAATTCCGGCTCAACGAAGACCTGCTCCTTTCCAGCCGCAACCCAGATGCGGTGCCCGCCTGTATCCTGCCAGGCTGCGCGTCGGTGCTGTCAGCTTTCAAGGAGTCGGCTCTGGGGGACCCCCAGCTGGTGGGTATTTCCTATTTTATCGTGCCAATTCTGATCCTTCAGGCCTTTGTACTCCATGTATTTTTCTTGATCGAATCCCTACTTCTTTTCGTTAAGGTACCCTTCAGGGTACTTTATATCTAAAGTACCTTAACCCTTTGGGCTACTTTTTCTTGACTACCTCACTGGGCATAATGAGCCGTCCCACCCCGCCCATCCCCACTCCCACCCTCGGGATAGATTTCGAGCTTTTCGGCGGCAGCGCAAAGCGCGCGCGGCCAGCGAGGCGGCGGCGGAGGCGTTGCTGATTCTGAGCGCGCCAAGCTGCGGTCCATGCTGCACGGCGCGGGACTAGCCTGGCACGATAGGGCGCAATTGAGAATACCGGGCTGGCGGTGTGGGGCGGACGGTTTCGGACATGATGGTCTTCGCGAAGCATGAGTGCCGCGCGAGCACCGCCCATCCTATCGTCATCTGGGGCGTCTCCGCCACGTCCCTCACGCCGATCGCAAAACCGCCCTCGACCCCAGGTTCCTGGCGGAGTATGACAGGGCGGCGCAGGGCCGCTGGAAGACCGGCGCGCCAGTGAGGTCGCTGGTCAAGACCGCCATAGGGGGCATCCAGGCCTGGTGGGGCGTATCAGCGGCGAGAGGGACGGCGTGCTCGAATGGCAGGCGAGCGAGGGGGAGGCGCACAGTCGCACAGGTGGGGGATGGTGGTCATGCGCCTGTGGGTGCCGTATGCGGATGATGGGGTTATCTGTATGCGTGCTAGCTTGATTAGCTGTTGCCGACCGCATCTGGTTCATGGAAATGAACACGCGCCTGCAGGTCGAGCATCCGGTGACCGAGGAAATCACCGGGGTTGATCTGGTTGAATTGCAGCTGCGCGTCGCGAGCGGAGAGCCGCTGCCGCTGACGCAGGAGGAGTTATCAATCAACGGCTGGGCGATGGAAGCGCGGCTTTATGCTGAGGATCCCGCGAAGGGATTCCTCCCGAGTGTCGGGCAGCTGGACTATTTCAGGTTGCCGCGTTTGTATCGCGGCAAACGCTTTCGTATCGGGCGTGCAGAAGGGGGATGCGTATCTCGCCCTAATGCCTGGCACCTATCGGATTCCACCCCACCACCGCCACATATGCGGCACGCTTGGCGCCACCCTCCCCAAGACCTTTCGTCCACATCAGGTATCCCAGCTCGAGGAGGCGGGGCGCAGGCTGCAGGCTGACCTGGCGGCGGCGCGCAACGAGGGCTCGCGCGCGGCGGCGGCGCTGGGGGCAGCGCAGCGTGCAGGAGCGGAGGCCGCGGCGCTGCGGGAGCAGCTGGCGGCGGCGCAGGCTGTGGGCGACAAGGCCAAGCTCGAGGCCGTAGCAGCCGAGGGGCGCGCGGCCTCCCTGGAGGCACGGCTTTCAGCTGCGGAGGCGGCGGGCCGCGACGCGGGGGCGCTGAGGGCGCAGCTGGCCGAGGTCGAGGCGGCGGCTGTGGGGGCGCGCGACGCCGCTGCCCGTGCGGAGCGTGCGCTGGACGAGGAGCGTGCTGTGGCCAGCAGCAAGCTCAAGGTGAGGCGCCGATAAGCGATGCGGGCGCCCGGGGTTCAGGGCGTTGCACCAATATGGGACCACGCTGTGGTTGTAGGGTAGTTTGGAATGCCTTTTTACTTTAATATGAACAAACAACCAACTCCCCCCCAACGCTACCCATGGATAACCAACGCCTTTTTGCGGGCCAGAGTGAAGAAGAAATCTGCAGAAGCTCCGGGGCCGAACCTCCACCGAAACGCGCGAAGCCCTCGCACCGCCCAGCTGCAGCAGCAGTTTCCGTCGACCTCAGCCGGCGCGTCGGCCCCGCTTCCCGATGACCGAATCCCCCGGGCTGATCGCCGGCGGTCGTGGCGGGTCGGCGGGCGCGGGATCGCCCTTGCCCTGGACGGCTCGACTGTCCTAGGAGGCATCCGCGCCGGTAGTGTACGGCTTGCGGGGAGTTAACCAATCCATGTCCGACGACCGCGTCGATTTCGCTTCCATGCTGGCCTCGCGCCTGTGCCATGACCTGCTAGGTAGGGCCCCGGGGGTATGCTGGAGCTGGGGGTGCGCGGTTTTGTGGGCATCTACCTGTTTATGGACGCTACACAGCTGAGTACGGAGTCTTTAGCCTTACTTAGTGGCTCTTATTTGTTGTGGTTTATCAACCTGGTCGTGCCGGCCATTGTTAGGCAGTTTTACCCTATTGCGTTTGAAGACAGAGTCGTACGTCAAGAGGCGCGCAGGGCTGCCGGCTTGACAGGGAGAAGGGGATGCAGGCTCAGGACGGCGCACACGAGGGTGACTGATCGTGGCTGTGCGCGCTGTATCAAGACGTCGAGGCAGGCTGCCATTAAGTTCGAGCAAGCGAGGCTGCAGCCAAGGACTGCCGTGAATTGAAGGTCAACGTGTTACCGGCAATTGATGGGCGCACCCGGCGTCACATCCAAGGCAACGCCTGCTGAGCAGCAAATCGCGGGGTAGCAAGCGTAAAGCTGTGATCAGAACAGTAATCAGAAGCACAGCCGTAGCAGAGTAAAGCCATGAGCGTGCTCGCCGCCTATTCAGATGCCGCGCGTACCGTGCTTTTGCCCTTCACCACACCCGGCCAGCGCCACCCCCCTCCGCGCGCCCCGCCCAACCGGTGGCTGGCTGAGCCGCGGCACCGCCGGCGGCCCGTTTGGCTGAACACTGCCGCGCATCGTTATCCGATGCTGCTCGTCGACCGGGTTCGATGCTAAGGACGCCGCGATCTCGCCCAGCGGTCAAAGGCGGTGACGATGCAAACGAGCCCTTTTTGCACAGGGTCCATTTCCCCGGCCGCGGGCCCATCATGCCCGGCCGTCACTGCATCGTCGAGGCGCTGGCGCAGGTAGGCGGCATCTGCGGCGAATCGCATCGCGCTGTGGCCGCGCGCGCGGAGCAAGCCTCGTGCTGCGTCTGGGCGTCTTCCGCCTCTGACAGCGCCATCTCGCTGTACACCTGTTCGGTTGGTCGGTTGGTGGGCCGGTTGGCAGGATGGTCGTTCGTAGGTTGATTGACTGGATGGCCCGTGGTTGGGGCGCGCCAAAGTGCTGGTGGAATGAGCGGATGGATGGCAGGTGAACGCTTGACCAAAGCAGAGGCCAAGCTGGGCTTTCACGTGTAACAGGATATATGCACCATCAACATGCAACAACCATCACGCTTAGTAAATAGTAGCGGTACTGTTTTACAAACACTGAATACATTTAATGTACCCGCCGGAAACGGAACTACACCATTCACCGTACCACTTAACTTCACTGTGCCGCAAGGTACCGACCTGCGCGGCCGTATGAACTGCAGTTAGGAGGGAGGATCTTGTCGCGGGGATCCCCTACACAGTAGGGAGTTTGCCACTCAACTACCAGGCTGGGGTCAAACTCAATCTGGTGAGGTGATCTGGTTGTGGGCAGGTACGGGGCTGGAACCAGCCGCAGGGCACCAGTTGTGTGGCTCCAAATGACAATCGTGCGGCAGATGCCTTCACCAACACCAGCTGCTGCCAAAGGTGCCAAGGCATGGATGCATGGATGGCCACGCCCCGTGGTGCATCCCCTCCCTGGGCCTGTGCCAGAGCCCCTCATCATACATGCAGCTTTTGTGTGAGTACGATCGTACAAATAACCAACACCAACATATCACACACGTGCATGCACGCATGCACGAGGCACACACACCGTCACTCCTACATACAAGCATGCGGGTCGCAGGTGCCCACCGCCAGGTAGCGCTGCAGGTGGATCTCGCGCTGCACCTGCTCGCGCTCTCGTACGGTGCGGGTCGAACATGTCGGCGACTCGCCCTTGGTCGCATCGTCGAGCCCGCGGCCACTGTGCGCCGGCTTGATGACCAGCGTGTCCGACTGACCGACCAACTCCATCAGCGTCTTGACACTCGCGTGGTCGCCGAGCACGCTGCCGACAGCTGCGAGGCCTGCCAACCCGGCCGCCGCACGCCGTCCGGCGCCGTCGTCACCTCCGCGCCGCCGCCGATGCCGTTGCTGTCAGCCTGGACCGCCACCTCTGCGTCCCACGCCGCCAAAAAGCCCGCCAGCTGCCGCTGCAGCTCCCCCACCCGCGCCTCCGCTTCCTGCGCCGTCAGCGCGCCCAGCCGCGTGTCGTCGGCGTCACTGCCCAGGGCCAGCAGCCCGCCAAACAAGCCCGCAGCGCCGCAGGCACCAGCTTGGGCGCCTCCGCGAGCCGCGCCGACGCCTCGCGCCACGAGCGCAGCAGGCCGCGGGCCGCGTCGCCGGGCGGGCCGCCGGCGCGCGCCTCCGCGTCAACGGCGGACTGCCCCAGGAACGACAGCAGCGCCGGCAGCAGCGACTGCGCCTGCTGTGGGTCGTGGTAGACGCCGCCGCGGCCACCACCACCGCCACGGCTTCTGCTGAACCGAAGAGCAGCTGCCTCTGCAGCGGCCGCAGCGCAGGGGTCTCTGGCAGCAGCGCCTCCAGGTGCCTGCCCAGCTCCCCTGATAACCATAACGCGGCGGTCAATTTGGGGCGGTCGCATCAGGGGAGAGGGCGAACCGGCATCGACAAGTCGGACGCGATCGATGTATGAGGCTGCCCTTCGCAATGGGAAGGAAGAGACACGCATGAATCCGGGTCGTCAACGATGCGCGCTGCCGCCTGCTCAGCGCACCATCATGCGTGCCTGGCCCTGCAGGCCAACGAGCCTGTCTCCCAAACCCCAAACCCACAGCAGATTGTCAGCACCTGCCCCCCCCCCCCTCCCAAAAAAACACCCACCCGACAGCAGCCTGTCCGGCCGCACCACGCTGTCCAGGCGCGCCACCTCAGCCTCCAGCTGGTAGGCCACGCTGCGGTCACCGATCACGTCGCCGCCTGCACCAGCCGGACCTCCGAATCAAACGCCGCCCCTGCCCTGGAACGGCGAGCACCAGCTCGCGCCGCGGAAGATAGAATCCCGCCCAGTTCAGGTCGGGGATCGCCTGCCAGATCAGCGCCGCGACTCGCCATTTGGCGATGCCGTCCGCGGTTCGCGCCGCCGAGCGCAGCGGCGGCGTCGCCCGGCGGCTTCCGGCCGACAGGGCGGCGAGGGTGGAGGGGTGCACCGGGCTGCGGCCGGCCGCGGCCGCCGCGAGGCCGCCGTCCCACAGGCGCCGCGCGGCGACGCCGAGCTCCGCCACGCGGCCCTGGACGGCCGCCACCTGCTGCGGCGTGAGGGCCTCCACCTCGGCGCGCGTGAGGGACGACAGCACCGCCACGCATCCTGCAACGGCCCGCTCGGCGCGCCAGGCCCGCAGCTCGGCGGCGAGCGCCTGCGGTTTCAAGGTGGTCGCCAGGGGGCGAGGGGACGCTGAGGTGTCAGTGACCGCTCGACTGTGCGCCGGCGCAACGCGGCCAACCTGGCGCTGACGTTGAACGCCACGCCCAGATACCCCAACGTAATGGCAGGGTGGGTCACACAGACCAACGGTGCCAAGCGCCCCGGTCCCTCCTGCCCGAAGGCCGCCGAGTATGTTTCCAGCCACCCAGATGGACGCACCTGCCCCGCCTCGTCACCCTCGGCCAGCAGCTGCCAGAAGTCCACCCTACCCCCCGCCAGCGCCGCGAGGGGCTGCGTGGCGAGCGCAATCCAGCAGGCTGGGAGCTGCCGCCTGGAAGGCCGCGACCAGCGCGCACGGCAGCTCGGCATCGATCGCATCATCTGCGCCGCGTCGCCACACCACGTCCTCATCGCGCGTCGGCGCGTTTCCACGACACCATGAACACCGACAATCCCTGCTCGCGACCACCCAGGCGCAAGCCGCAGTTGCGCAGTCGCCGGGCGCTGCGCCCTCGAGCCACCCGGCCTCCGGCAGCCCCTGCCCGTCGCCGATGCCGAGCGGCGCCGTGGCGGCCAGCTGCACCGCGGCCTCCAAGGCCTCGGGGCCGATCAGGCAGCCACCAGCTCGCGGCCCCGCGTCAGGGCGTCCACCACGGCGACCGTGTCGCCCGCGCCGCCAGCCTCAGCTCATTCGCAGCCCGCGACTGCCTCAACCGCAGGCCGCAGGTGGCGCAGAACCCAGGGTGCTTCAGCACCTCCAGCGGTGTGGCCGCCAGCAGCTGCGTCGCCGCGCCGCGGAGGGCGCCGCGCACACCTGGTGGACTCGGCGTCGCCCGATCGGCTGCGTGACGTGGCGTTGAGTTGTAGGTGACTTTGACCATCGCCAGCCCAGTATCGACGTCGCGGCAGGACGAGCCTTCACAACAACCACTCGACATCCATACGGGCGGCACAGTTGCCGCCGGGGCCACGGATCGTAGCCGACCTTCTGCCCCGCGCTGACATTCGCGCCGAGCCATTCGGCGACGCTCGAGCTCGCGGCACCCCCGTCCACGCCGACAGCCCCGTCCCGGTGTGTCGCGCACCTGCACCGTGCCAGTCAGCGGCCGCCAGCGCGACTCGGGGAGGCCCTCCAGGGCCGCCTCGGGCAGCACCGCCAGCCGCGCCGCCAGCGCCGTGCCGCCGACGCGCAGCAGCAGCAGGTCCAGCGGCGAGCGCGGCTGCTGCCAGCTGCGGGACGCGGCGCCGAGGCTGCGGCGCAGGCGCGCGATGCGGTCCAGGTGCGGCGCGGCCGCGTCCTTCGCGGGGTGGGCGGCCACCTTGGACTGCGCCCATGCGAGGACGTCGCACTCGGAGGTGGAGCGGCGCGCCAGCAGCGGCTGCAGCTCGCCAGAGGGGATGCTGAGCGCGCTCATGGTGCTCTGGGAGTGGGGGGGGGGGGGCGGGGCGGCAGGCGTGGCGGCGCTGCTTGTTGGCTTGTGAGATCCCCTGCCATGGTTGAAATTCACCATCAGGGGACCCGCTGAATTCTTGAACGCTGGGCCATGCCTACTTCTGCCGGCTGCAACCGCACGAGGCCTGCGACGGGAGCGTGCAGCAGACGGTCGGGCCTCCCAGCTGCCAGCACGGAGACGCCTCGGCGCCTCACCTCGACATACGCCAGGACCATGCTCCTGAGCGCCGGCCTGGGGGTGGCCTGCCCGACGACTGTGGCGCCGACGGATCGCCGTCGTCCGGCTCCGGTGCGCCAGGGGCTGCGGACGCGGAAAGGCAGGCGCTTTTCCTGCGCTTCGGCACGCATCGCGGCAAGCTCGTCCTGGGTCAGATAACAGCGATAGGCTTCGTCCTTTGCCAGCAATTCGGCGGCAACCGCGGCATGGCGGTCGGCGCGGGCGAACTGGAACACCGTTTCGCCGTCCCAGCCGAGGTCGAGCCATTGCATGCCGTCGACTGGTCGCGAGGACTCACCGCGACTGCATGAGTGCGTGAACGACGCTCTCATTCGCAACGGTGTCCTCCCAGTGAGTCTGGTGATGGCATGAGCGCCCGGCGCCATGCAAATCGAGCTGTGGTGTTCGCAGTGCGGCCTGAAGCATCAGCAGGTCATGGAGGTCGCGATCGCGATCGCGCGCCGCCGAAAGCAGCATGAAGAGGACGAGCGATTCGATGCGCAGCTTCGTCCGCAAGGTGAGCGGCAGGAAAATGCCCAGACGAGCGCTTTCCACACCCAGCTCCATTTGTCGGCGGCCTCGCAGCGTGGACGTCGGCCAGCCCTGAACGAGCCCAGCAGGGCCAGCAGTGAAGGCGCCCGCCTGAACCGCCGTCAACAATGCCCTCGACGACCGACTGCGCGGCTTGCAGTGCTTGGGGGCCCCAGTCGTTGCCATACCATTCCCGGGCGTATTTAGCGGCGGTGCTGTCGAGGACGCCATCATCCGGATACTATTCTGCTCCAGGCACGAGGCCGCGGCGTTGCGCTGGCGGCGAACGGGCTTCGCCAGCTGACTCCAGCGCTCGCCTGATGGGCGATCGAGGGGCTGTCGCGCGAGATGGTCGACTGGGATGGCAGCGTGGCGCTGCGCAGTGTGGTGGCGGTGGAGCGACTGGACACTACCGCGCGATGGTGAGCAGTCACCTGGGCGTTAATCGTGGCAGACCTGCCTGCTATCTTGTCCACGTGCGAGGGTGAACAGCAGCACGCTGGGCAACAGGTTGAACTGCTCATCAGCCCGACCCAACGCAGCCCACCCTTAATGTTGGCCGCTCGGCGCAATCGACGCGACGCGACGCTGCTGCAGCTGCGGCCGAACGAGCGTCGCCCGTGGCCCTCAGCCGGCTGCACAGCACGAGCGGCCTCGCGGCGTCCGCACCCGGGCTGTGGAGCGCGGGGGTGAAGGCGTTCCAGGAGGCCGAGAGGGCGGCGGACGCGGTCAGATGGGAGAGCAGCGGCAGCGGCGGCGTCAATCGTGCTGGCGATGACGATGGCAGCGTCTGCTGCAGTGGCGCCTACCTTGCGGACCGCGCATCTTGTGCGCTGGTGGCCTTCCGCCTGGCCAAGCTGGCGCTGCTGCGCAGCCGCTGGCGGAGCTGTCGGCGCTGATGCAGCAGGCGGGCGCAGGGCTGGAGGACGTCGTGCCGCTGCTGCGCCTAGCCAGTTGCAGCAGCGGGCCGCTGGGCGACAGCAACCCTCCTGGCGCTGGCTTCACGCTGCCGCAGCACGGGGAGGTGTTGCGGCTCGCGCACAAGGTCAGCGCGGCTCGCTGCCAGGCGCCCATCCCCGAGGCGATGAGAGCGCTGCTGCAGCAGATGCAGGGGCCACAGCAGGCGCTGCGCATCGGCGGGAGCGGGAGCAGCGCCGGCGTCAGGATGAGGAGCGGCACAGCGGGCAGACCAGGTGGCCCTCCAGGACGCGCTGCTCGAACGCCGAGGCACTCGACGAAGGACAGGCGAAGCATGTTCTTCGTGTTCGCCGACGGCAGCATCGTCACCCCGCCGCTGACCGGCACGATCCTGCCCGGCATCACCCGCGACGCGATGATCACGCTGGCGCGCGATGCCGGTTTGACGGTGCGCGAGGAACCCTATGCGATCGACCAGTGGCAGGCCGATGCGACAAGCGGGGGGGCGAGTGCGAGCGCAGCGACACCTTCTGCCCGACGGCGGCGAGCCCGGGCTCGACGAGCAGGCTGCCCGTGGAAAAGCTGGCGCAGGCTGGCCCAGGCAAAGTGTCGATGCGAAAAGCGATCGATCAGCAAGGACGCGGCGAGCGTAAAGAACGTCGGCGCAAGGCTGGGCCGCTGGCCCAGGCAGACGGCAACCCGGATGAGCAGCAGCAGGAAAAGCGGCAAGAGACGCCTCCCTGAAACCGATCAACAGTAGAAGCAGCAGCATCAGCAGCAGGGAGCAAGGCATTAGACCTGTTTCAAACTCCGGAACAAGCAAGATTATCGAAGAAGGGGTTGCAACCTCCAATCAGCAGCCAGCAGCAAGAGGGACGCGAAGACAGCCGCCGGGACGAAGGCCCGCCGCCTTCCAGGAGCCACGCGGCGGCCCCCGTGGCCCCGCCGTTGCCCAGCGGCAGCCTGGGCGAGCGTCGGCGCCCCAGCCTGGGCGGCGGCGGGTTTCCCGCAGGCGCCGACGCCTCAGCGGACCGCAGCTGCCTGCCGAGCTCATGATCGCGCTGGCGCTCGCATCCAGCTCCTTGCCCGTCGGGGCGCGGTCGCCCTAGCGGCGTGCTCGGCTCGTGGAGGAAGGGGCGCTTGCGGACCTGCTCCTCGTCGATGGCAACCCTCGAAGTGCTGGCATCGCTGATCCGGAAGCGAATTCGCGTATCATGAAGGGCGGGAGGCTTTATAAGGACACCGCTTGAGCGATCATCCGCAGCGCTGCCGAGCTGTTCTGCGGATTGGCCGGAGTCGGGCGCGGGGGGAGCGCCTGCGGCAGTAGAGGGCGCGAAGGCTGCTGCTGGGGCAGGCGCGGGGCATCGGATGCAGAGTGAAGGTGGCCGTGCCTGCGCGGGCTGTCGCGGCACTGCTGCGGCCTCCAGTAGCAGCGCTGTTCAGCGGTTGGTGGCAACCTGCAGGGCGACGTGCTGCTGAGGCGCTGCGCAGGGGCGTCGGTGGTCATGCAGGGGAGGGCATGCGGCGGCTGGCACCGGCCGCCCACCTGCCGTAACGATCACCTTGCCGTTTTCATTCAGTGCTTCACGAGGGGCCGCGAGACCCCGCTATGCGGACCGTCGCGTGCCGCGCGCGGGTTGTGCACCGAAGTGGACGTGCGGCTCGCTTCAGAGGCGGACGGGATTCGCTGCCGACATGCCGGCGATCGCTGCCGGTCCACAAGCGCCTTGAGTCGCCGCTCGCCCTTTCCCGAAATCAACCGTCACGCCCCGCGGTCACCGCCTTCCCCTGTTCTCCAGGAGCCTCACTGCCCGCGGTCTACCGATACGATGCCGAAGATTTCCGGGATCACGATGATCGCGCGCGGCGAATCGGCGTCGGGCCGCGCGACATAGGCGGGAATTTCGCCCGCACCGTTCAAAGCGGGGATCGAGGTGTTGGTGGCGGCCATGCGGGGCTTCTCCTGCTCTTGCTTCTTTCGTGTGAAAGCGCGAAGCTAGCGGGGCTGCGGGCACGGCTCAAGCGGCGAACCGGCATTTCGGGGCGGGAGACAGGCATGAAGTTTGATCGAGCACTGCACGGCCCGAAGCAAGCGCGGCGCCGCCGAAGCCGCAGCCGCAGCCGGAAGCGCCCGAACTTGGCCAAAAGCGCGGGCGCAGCCGCAGCCGCGGCCGCTGCCGAGGAGAGCAGGCTTCGGGCAGCAAGCTCGGGCGCAGCATCGCCGCGGCCGAGCCGAGCCTGCTCTTGGCAGCAAGCGTGGGCGCAGCCGCAGCCGCAGCCGGGGAGAGCGAGCTCTTGCAGGAAGCGCGGACGCAGCCTCGTCAGGGACGATGATGACCCTGACGATCGCGCCGGCATCAGCAGACCCAATCGCAACGCGCAGGCCGCGCCTGCAGCAGCAGCTGCGTGGGCGACGGCCGCACTCAGACCCGCGAGGCCCGCCACGGCATCCGCCTCCTCAGACCCCGATGCCGTCGTGCTCGCCAATATGCGCGGCGTCGCGTCGCCAGCCTGCAGCATCTGTCTCGACGATGCAAGCGGCGGCCCAGCCACCAGTGCGGCTGCCAAGCGGGCGCGAGCGCCTCTTCAGCCCGGCAGGCGCCCCGGCCGAGCCGTCTTCTCCTGCGCCGCCCTCACGCCAGGGCAGCGGCAACGTGTTTGGGCGGCTCAGGCCTCTGACCGGACCCCCAACCGAGGTCGGCGGCGCCGCCAGCTCCATCGAGGGGCACCGGGCCGGGGCCGGGCCAAGCCTGTCAGTGCCAGCTGCGCACCTGCAAGCCGTGCTGGAAGACCCGATTTCGGCAACTACACGCCTGGAAGTGTCGTCGCCCGGCATCGACCGTCCGCTGTTCACGCCGGCGCAGTTCGCGCGCTACGTGGGGCAGCAGGCCAAGGTGGGTCTGAAACTGCCGCAGGATGGCCGGCGCAGGTTGCAGGGCACAGATCCGCTGGCGGGGTGCGGGCCTGCTTGCGGGGCCGTGGGCGCGTGTGCGTGGACCGGCCACCACATGCAAGGCAGCTTGTCTGGGCCGTGCCCCCCTCCCCTGACGACCGGACGGTACCGGTCCTTCGAAGACGACCGTGACCGTTGATGGCACCGTTCATGGCACCCCACCGATGAACCACGACGGCCAGGCGCAGGGCCTGCCGCTGGTGGACTTCCTGGTGCGCCACCTGGGCGACCACTGTGCCTCACCCTCCGCGGCGAGACACGTGGGTGGAGCTGCTGCCAGGTCGGCGAAGGCGCCAGCGGGTCGAGCGTGCACCGGCTTGGGTGCCAATCAGGCGACTCATCTGGCGCAACGCTTGGTGCGCAGGCACCAGCTGCCGTACTCTGCAGGTTGCTGCCCTCGGCAAAGCGCCGGTGGTCAACAAGGACGGCGACCGCGCTGGCGGCACGGACTATGTGCTGTGATCAGCAGAGCGGCAGTGATAGGCATTTAATCCCGCTTCGTATGTCTGGGGGGCTAGCGGGCGTGCCGATGCCGTCACACAAGGTTCGCATGAATAGGCTGTCAAACAACTGCATCATCAACAGCAGGGTGCCGGTAGCTACACTTCCTCGGGAATGTATGTGAACACACTTTTTTTGAGAGTACGCGGGGTGCGGTTCTTCCGTTATTTTTG
Source organism: Scenedesmus quadricauda (assembly GCA_002317545.1). Lineage (NCBI taxonomy): Eukaryota > Viridiplantae > Chlorophyta > Chlorophyceae > Sphaeropleales > Scenedesmaceae > Scenedesmus > Scenedesmus quadricauda. The sequence continues at coordinate 4,489 of NNCB01000077.1, read as the reverse complement.
CCAGCTTCTCAGGCCCAGCTCGAGCTGGTGTTGGCCCCTGAAAACGCAGTCTCTGCAACTACTGCGAATGGTTGTGCAGGCAAGTGGCGTACTACTATTCAAAGCACGGAGTCTGCAACCTCGCTGTCGTGGTGTACGTGTTCTGGATCACAGCGACACTGTCGCACATGTGCAACCCATCAGCAGCTTGGCCCACGCCGATGAGCCGAGGTCGCTGGCGATTGCTGATGCGGATGAAGGCTTGTACAATCTTACTGCTATACGTTTTATGATACTACTGATCAATGGCTCGACGTCTACCGGCATGTCCAAGACTGTCTGTGTACGGGCATCTGACGTTCAAATGACACGTACATGCTTTCAAGGACTTATGGTTAAGCCCCCAGCCTCTTACAATTTTGAATGCACGACCGTTGCATTACAGGAGTCGCGGGCGTGGCACGCGTGACAGAGAAAGTTGAGGAGATATGGAAGTGATAGCGCCTGTCCTATTCATCAACAGGTTTATCAGGCAAGAAAACATTGAGCGAATCATTTAATAAATAGATGCTCACGTTTTCAAGAGCTGACAGGTGTTCTTACTTATTTTCGTGTTGCTCGAGATCGTGGTACCCAGACAACAACAGGCTTTTTTGGCTGCAAATTCTGACATTTCGGACAACTGGCTCGTGGCGCAGGCGAGTGACGGCCACTTGCAGCTGCTGTTTTGCTGCGCCCACGAGGTCGAAATGTTGCTGCTGGCGGCGCACCGGCTGCGGCAGCTTCGCCAGAGCTCGCTTCCGAGGGGTCGATCAGGGTGCTGTGGCTGGGATGCATCAACTGCCGACGGCAGCGTGGCGCTGCGCAGTGTGGTGGCGGTCAAGCAACTGGACACTACGCGTGATGGTGAGTTTGAGGCTTTTGGATCTGCTGTCCTGGTTTTTCGACCAGGACATGCCAAAGAAACAACGAGCGGATTGAAGTCCGCAGGACTACAATCCGCGAAGGAGCCTCAGCAGATGGGTGTGAACAAGCTGCAAAGTAACCGCACAACCGCGGAGCAGCCCTGCGCGCCGACGTCGAAGGGCGCGGCTCAGCAGCAGGCGCAAACTGACATGGACGGCACCGGGCGAGCCGGTGGCGATCCGCTCGTCGGCGGATCAGCCCATATCGGCCTGGCAGCAGCTGCATCATGGTGTCGTCGGCGGCGGACAGCGATCGACAGGCGGAGAAGTTGCATCATCGCGGGCGGCGGTGGGAGCAGCGGCGCTGTCGTCGGTGAGTATGCGGTAGCGCGCACCTGCGGGACCGCGCGCATGCGTGCTGGTTGCCCTGCGCCTGGCCGGCGGCGCTGCTGCAGCAGCCGCTGGCGGAGCTGTCGGCCCTGATGCAGCAGGTCGGGGTTTCGCTGGGTGAGGCTGTGGCACTGCTACGCGCCGACCCTGGCAGCAAAAGCGAGGGCGCAGTAGTGACTCAAGCGAGCCGCGCTGCGGCGCTGCCCCTGTTGCACGCTGTGACGCAGGCGTTGTAGCCGCCAGATCCGTGGCACACAGGCACTGCTGCAGCAGCTAAGGTCGGAGCAGACGGAGCTGGCCCCGCAGACACAAGCATGGTGCCATCCGCCAGGTATGGGAGGGCCATCTGCGCAATTTAGAAGGCGCGACGCAGCACCAGAAACAGCAGGAGCAGCAGGAGTACCAGCATAGCGGCAGCGGACGAGTAGCATCCGGATGAGGAAGGAGCAGCTGGAATACGCTGCCGCGGTCAGTATTTTGGTGAGGTTGCGGCCGCACAACAGGGCAACCGGCGCCACCGCTGTCAGGCATCGCTCACGCCCACACAACAGACATGCATAAAAAAGAAGCGCGTCTGTTCCACCCTGCAGGCACCAGTGCTGAGCAATTGCAACGACATGAGCGGTGCTCCAGCATGCAGGTGGCAAAGAGGCAGTCACCGTCACCCCAAGCGCCACGTCCAGCCGCATCGATATGATCTTGGAGGAGGAGGGCAGCGCTGACGCGCGCCTGCCAAGCGCCTAAATATGAGACCGAATAAACACGCAGCGGCCGGGGGACGGTGCAGGCGCCGGCAACAGCAGCGACGATCGAGGCGCAGGTCTTGTTATGGACGGAGCACGGGCAGTGTCCGCCCATTGCACGGTTCATTGCTGGGCGCACGCCAGACGCGCCACTGGGAGTGCCTGGTGCCTGAGGAGGTGCGGCTTGCGACCAGCTTCCGCCAGAGACCAGTGACGCCGCCGTCGTGACCTGTCAGAGCTCTCTGGTGTCTCTTGCTACAATGTGCGCCGTGAGCGGCGACAGATGGCAAGAGACGCTCCTTTCAAACCAGTTCAGCTCGATGCACACATACTGGACCAGATCGGGGCAGCAAGTGCCTATTGCACTCAGCGTGCTTGGGGTACTCTGCCACCAGCGGTGCAGGGGTATGTGCAGCAGGCTGCTTCCGCAGCGGCGGCGCGGCATACCGGCGCAGAACACGGTCGATTATTACAAGCGGCTTGTCGCGGCGAACCCGAAGGCTGCATCGACCTCTGCGCCTGTTCATGGTGCCCGGCATGTCGCACTGCTGCGCGGCGACCGGGGCCGCGGCACTTCGTCCCTGAGCGCGCGTCGACGGCTGGCGGCAGGGCGGTCCCGCGCCCGAACGTGATTGCGAAGGCATGGTGCCTGTCAGTGCTGTTGGCCGGCTGCTCTCAGCATCCATGCATCACATCCGTGCGCAGCATGGGTGACAGGCATGCTTTTGGGTGGCTGCAACCTCCTTGCTGTTGTTGTGACGCTGCAGGCTGTGCTCAGCATGCTTAACAGCACCTTGCTTCTCACTTTGTCAGGCCGCAAGTCCAAACAAAACACCTGCTGCTGCTACAACCGCATTGATCGCAGCTGTACGAGCGATTTGAGCTGCTTGCGGTGGCGCATTTTGATTCTGACGCGCTGGTGGTGGTGCGGTCCCCAACAGGAGAGGAGCACTTTGCTAGACCCAGCATGGTGGGCAGGTTACGGGTTATCTCTTCCCTTGAACCTCGTCTATGGAGACTCGGACGTTCACAAGCACTCCAGCGTGCAGCTGCAGCAGGGGCAGGAGCAGCTGGAGCAGGAGCAGCTGGAGCAGCTGGAGCAGGAGCAGCTGGAGCAGCAGCAGCAGCAGCATTGGAGGCAGTATCACCACAGCGGACATTCCAACGCCATCATCTCAAACAGCCAGGTGTTTCCAGTGTTGAGCAGGCATGCACCGTGTGTCTGAAGCAGTGCTCGCCTTCCACCTTGGGATGAGGAGGAGACAGCGCTGCTGGCTAGCTTGGATGATGAGTAGTTGCCAAGGCGGCGCGGCAGCGGAATACGGTGCTGGCGAAGATGCGCTAGACCGGGACGCCATATCCAAGTGCACGGTGCAGAGTGTAGCAGGCAGCCTTGCAGACAGCCAGGCCAGCAAACTGCTTGAGCAGGTCCAGGAAGGTGTTCAGAGCAGCAAAGCATGCCTGTCACCTTCATTTGCGGACATCGCACGGCGCCGCAACGCTGATTCCATGGCCCCGGAGGAGGGGTTGGGGAGCGGCAGCAGGCTATGCAGCACAGGCACCTGCCGATACGATGTCGCGGCAAAGCAGGACGCGACAGCGATCACCGCTCATCCGTTCCAGGTACCGAAATCAGCCGCAATCCGCACACCGTGACCAACTTCAGCACGGCCCCAGCCGCACAGTTGCCAACCAGGGTGGTGCAGGGGCGCGAGTGGGCGCTATACAGGATGCGCTAGCAGAGCAGTGTGTCGCGCGGCTACGCATGGCAACGGCGCACACAGGGGTCCCTCGTCTGAGCCTCGCCATCGCTGCTGGGGCCCGGAGGTTATTCCCCAGTGCCGCGAGGTGGGTGGGTTGCAGCAGTTCCAAGTTGCGTTAACGGCAGCACGCGCCTGTTTTTTAGGAAGCGGAATTCGTTGTATGCTGCTGGCTTTGGATTCGATCCCCTCCCTCCTGACCTCTATCGCACATCGCTATCGCTGTGCCTGCCCCGTTATCATCCCTTGAGCGCTCCTCAGCTCGTCACCTCCCTGCCACCGTGCGTTCACCCCCACTGCAGGCAGCAGCGTCTGGTGTGGCTCTGGCCGGTTTCATTAGGGACAACATCGCGAGCAAGGGACTGGTGACGTATTCCAATCCAGCACTGTGTCTCAACAGGGTGTAGCTCATGCCGCTTGCAGGGGTGTGGGCTCAGTGCTACCTGTCTGCCGCCACAAGAGTGCGGCGCAATGCCCAAATGGCCTATGCTGCCCCTGCATTCACCTGTGCCAAGATCGTTAAGTAAGCTTGAGGCAATGTTTTCGCTGTCCCTCCGTTGGTGGTTCAAGCACTGATCCGCAGTGCTGCTGGGCTACGTTGACACCACGCTTCCTCCCGCCCTGGCGTCCTTCCAGCGTCGGAGGCCTTCGCTTACCTCTACGACGCCCCCGAACCGCCGACCTTGAAGGCGCCGCTCATGCTTGCCGAGCT
>NNCB01000076.1:0-29214 GCA_002317545.1 Scenedesmus quadricauda | reverse complement strand
CGACTAAGTCGGCTCCCATCTGTACAACGCCCTGGCCGACACCCAGGACCGCCCGCTGAGGGAGGTGGAACAGGAATGGTCGCTAACAGCGGCTATGATTATTAGCTATCGTTTGAGGGCAGGGATCCGCTGATGGCACAAGATCCGCGCTCTAGGGTGCCCTCGCTCACCGGATAGGGATCCTGCTGCACCCCCTTTCCGCCCCCTTGCCTTTCTCGTGCAGCTGTCCGCGTGAGAGATTGCGGTACATCACGTGCACCGGAGCCAACTGACGCCGCGCCTCTTCTTCGGTATCGGCACACACCACGTGCACCGCCAAGCGCACCTCAGCCGGTCCTGTCACTCCACCCATCTCGGCTATCCGGTGACCAGCGAACCCTTCGACCGGGTACGGCGCGGCTAGGGTCACTGGCCGCGATTTTCTCCTGATTTAGCAATTTGGTAAGAATTGCCCGGCTAGGGCAAATCGTCGTTGCAATTGCTGAACGCTGTGCCTAAGAAGGCCGGGCAGAAGCAGACCGAAGGCCAGCCTTGGGTGTGATTCGACAAGACTATTCCAGTGGACGGAGAATAAGATGAACCTGCCGCATGCCTGCGCATTCGCCCATCTGGGGTGGAAAATTGACGTGGACGTGCTTTGAGACGCAGGTGGGAGAAGTCACGAAGTAGCAGCTGACTTCACTTGCCAGTAGCATGCGGAAAGCAGGCGTTAGGCCTATCATGCCGCTGATCCGCTCGGCCGCCTGCACCCGCAGGCGCGCCTGATCGATCCCGGGGTCGGTCGCGCCACGACGCAGGTGCGAAAGCGGCAGAGCGCACGATGACAGGTCGCAACGTGTCTTTGTCATGGCGGAGTGCAACAGTACTTCCTGAAGGAAGACGGCCGGCAGCATTCTGAAGTGAGGCCGATGCCAATGCCGCTGTGCATCATTCGGTCGCCGCGGCTTCTGCGAGCTGAAGCGATCCTCTCGCATGCTTCGCCGGAGAAGCAGCAGCACAAGGACGGGTGTTGCTGCTCGACCTCGCGGTGCAGGCCGCGCTGATTTCCAACCAGCATATCGTCTATGGTCTCGCCCCCGAAGCGCGGGCCCGGCTCAACACCCTGTTCATGGGGACCATGTTCTTAGGCGGCGCGGCGGGATCGGCGCTCTCCAGCCAGCTCTGGGCGCCATGGGGATGGTCGGCCGTCGTGTGCCTAGGGGCGAGCTTGCGGCTGTCGCCTGTACTGCATCAAGAAGCAGCTGGTTGACGCGCAACGGGGCCCGAACATCGGCGCGCGACCCGAATGATTCGCGCGGAGCGTCGCCAATCCGCCTTATACGCGCAAACGCCAACAAAATGTTGCAACATGCCGCGGCTGTTCCGCAGCGGGACGTTCGGCGTCGCCGGTGTTAGCATTGTGTTGAGCGCTTTGCGGGTAATTTGCCTGTCCAATTTAGTTGTGTACTCCAGCCTCCAACTTCGTGTATATGTTTCCCACCACGATACTCAGTGGGTTGTTGCTGCTGCTGTGAACTTATTCGTTGATGTTTCAGCGTGCCGAATCTACCTACCAGTAATACATACAATGCTCCTTGTCATACCTGTTCTGTGAAAATGCAATGCACACAGCCCTTCAAGATCGTCATGAATACCTGCAAACTGAATCACGGACACACACCCACACAAATCAAGCGCCGCGTATCACCAGCGCACTGTGCTGATATCTTGTTATGCCTTGTCAGAGGTGGCCTTGGCTGCTGCCGGATTTGAAGAATTCGGATACGGTCGAAGAAGTCTATGGTGACCAGAGATCCAGCGGGTTGGGATGGGCATCGTATCGACGTCTTACAACATCGGCACCGCCAGCCTTTAGGTGCTACAGGCGAGGGCTACAAGGGTACATTCGCTTTTCAGCTTTCGTGGTCGGCCCACGCATCCGCCGATCAGCCCCGGGAAGAAATGAAAGTAATTAGCCCCCAGGAACTGGAAAAAGAGCGGGTGGCCAGTGCGGTACGTACCGACTTCATCCTTATCAAGGTCGCCGATATAGGCTTGCGTAGGCCCTATGCAGTCAGCCACGCGTCGGATAGACGCCTCGTTGTGGCGCTGCTTTGACGGTCGCGCTGGTCCAGATTGACAATGGCACCCGGAGGTGCGTCGCGATCAAGGCAGCCGCCTCGTTCTGTCGTTGGCGGCAGCCACACCTGTCGGCTCAAGCAGAGCGGCAGCGCGAATGACTGCATGGGGAGGGCGCCGCAGGCCTACGCGATGCGACAGCCCGTCAGATAGCACCCTCTTCGTCATCCTGCGCCGCAATTTCGTGCAGGGCGTCGCCAGCACGGGCCTCAAGGAATGACCGGCACACCCGACCCATTCCTAGCCGAGGCCAGCCGCACCTATATCGAGGCCAATGCCAGCACCATGCCTGGCTGCAGTGAGCCCCAAGCAGCTTGTCCTACCGCCGCAACAGCCAGCACAGCCACGGTAGCCACCGCTGCGCGCCATGCTGCTGCTCAGTGCCGCCGCCGTAGACTTCTTTCTGCTTCTTCTCAGCCGGCTTGAGGATCTGTGGGAGTTGCGTGTGAGCGTTGGGCTGTACGCCATCACGACAGCAAAGGCCGAGCACTCTGCAGCAGCACAAGCAATCGCCAGCAGTGTCAGCCACAACGAAAGATTGCATGCCAAGCTAGCAACAGCTCTTGAAACAAGGGCAGATATCACATGTGGATGCAGACAACCCATCCGAGCCCTTCATCCTGCAGCGCGTGCCCTCCCCACGCCCTCCGCACCCACCGCACCTGGAACGAGCACATGAGTGTCTCGTCGACGCTCATCATGGCGCCCGCGTTTTCAAACTCGCCGCAGTAACTGGGTGCGCTGAAGATGGTGACCAGCTGCCGCTTGGCGAAGAACTCGTAGCCCTCCTCCACCACCTGCTGGCGCCAGGGGTGAGGAGGGTTCGACGCGCTCATGGGCAACGCGCTGTCAAGACGGTCCCGCGCGACACATGCGCAAGAACGGCCGCTGCGACTATGCTACCCTTACCATCGACGGCGCCCAGTTGCGGCGCGAGCAACAGGAAGGGTGATCCTGGTGCTCGCCACCCAAGCATGATCAGCGCCCGTTTGGCCCGCCGGCAGTGTTGGGGCGTACTCGAATGATGGATCCACTTCATCACCTGGTGGGCGCGGAAGCGCTTCTCGCCGAGCGTGTCGGCGAAGAAGCACTCCAGCCCCTCGCGATCGAGGTCGAGCAGGTTCTGTTTCGTGCTGGCTGCGACGTCGATCATTTCAGGCACATCGAATCAGCGTGCGAACACTTCGGTGCTGGCGAAGAAGTATGCAATCTCGATCGCGGCATTCTCCAGCGAGTCCGAACCATGGTGCCACGGTCGCGCTCCGACAACACCGCCGTCGAATGGCCGGTCAGGAAACGACGCTCTGACCTGGCACCACAACCTGCAGTGCCCCTCACACGATCACCGCGCCGCTTCGTACATCTGAAAGACGTTGAGATCGGAAAATTCGGTCGTCGCCCCCTCCCTCTTGCTCAAATCGGATAGTTCAGACCCATTGGAGGGCACAGTCTTCGATCGAGCCTCCTCGCCCATCGAGAGGCGGACAAACAACGCGTGCCGGTAGCGGAAGCTCCGCTTGATCTGCTCAAGCTTCATCAGGTCGCGCTCATTGCTCCTGTTGCTCGTGGACTTCTTGATCTCGATAACCAGGGCGGGGATACGGAGGGTCGGCTTGTCGGGGGGAAGGGGCGGGGCGGCGAGGCGGGACGGGACGGGAATGCACGCACAAGCGTGATATGCTCGGTCCGCTCAAGACCAACAGTGCTGGCAGGCGGCTGCATGAGGCAGCCCTCGCGGGCAAGACCCGACGCGACTTCGCCGGGTCCGGACCAATGAAGGCCAGCGAGATCGGAAAGGCCGGAGCGTCGTTAGGTCTTGGATATTGGACGCTCTACGGCTCGCTTTACGGCTTGCCCGAAAATGTCTCCATGCCTGGTCGATGATCTCGGATGCTTTCTCGTCGATCAGCGCCGCGACTGGCAGGCAGTTGAAGCATCGGAACGTCCGCCACAACCGGAGTTGTACCGCCGCTTGCACCGTCATAGAGCCGTAGATGCGATTGATGGAGGCACATCGTGGTTGCCTTCAAAAGCAGAAGTTCTTGACGGGGTACTTGATCTGTCCGTTTTCGATGAAGAAAGTACCGTCGCGCGTGAGGCCCGTGTAGAGTAGCGGCAGCGCCGTGCGCCGGGCCTGAGCAGCCAGCAGTTCGTCGACCAGGTACCAGCCTTGTCTTTTACGCCGGGAATAACTGGCTGACCGAGGGTGGCAATATCCGCGCCAGCCACGACCGGCGAAATTTTGCCGGATCATGCAAGCAATCGAAAGGCACCAGGTGCCGGCTTGCGCCGGGATGCCGGTTGTTGGGTCCTTGACCTGCGTTTGGCAGCAATGCTGCTGGAAGACCCGAAGGGCGGCCGGCAGGGATGCCGGCCGTTTTTCGACGGGACAGGGATGTCCTGTCGAAAAATCCCGTCGAGGCCGGTACACCCGGTTAGCTCCGTCAAGGAAAGGCATTTCACACAATGCGTGCCTACCCCATCGCCACTGCCCCGAGGGCGCACTCTTGATATCGCCAGCTCCATGAGACTTCGTCTTCAGCAACGGCTCCCGCGGCCATAGTCCCCCAAGACAGGTAGTTTGCCTCCGGCGAAAGCCTCCATACTCAAAAAGCCGCAGCAGGTCGAAGAATATCGTCGTCCGCGATTCGATCGCGACGGAAAATGTTGCGGGGATCGAGATCGAGAACAGCTACAACGCCGACGTTCACGATAATATCGCGACGAAGAATACCGGCGGCATCCTGGTGTTCGACCTCCCCAGCCTGCCGATGCAGGGCGGCCACAATGTCCGCGTGTTCGAAAATATCGTCAACGACAACAGCACGCCGAATTTCGCGCCCAAGGGCAATATCGTCGCGAGCGTTCCGACCGGTACGGGGGTGCTGATCATGGCGAACCGCAATATCCGATGATAGCCACCGGGCATCCATAGGCGTATGCCCGGCGTGGCCACCACGATGGTGATCTGCCGCATCGACATCATGTCCTCCTGGCCGCCGACCATTCGCCGCCGCCCCAGCTCGACAAGTATGGCCCTGGTATCGAGGCCATATTGATCGGCCGCCTTTTCCGCATGGCGGAGGAAGCTCGAGTAAACGCCGGCATAGCCAAGGCTCAGTGTTTCGCGATCCACGCGAACTGGCCGGTCCTGCAGTGGTCGGACCAGGTCTTCTGCGTCTTATGACAGTCGACAGCGATGGCTCGCTGCCTTCTGTGCCTGTTTCTCAACTGTGCCCGCTTCGTCTGCTGTGAGTACAGCGGCCCTTTGTAACTGACAGTACTGTATGTGTTCACGTCCACAGATATCGTTGCGTGCACACACTACACCCCTCCACAAAGCGCCAACGCGCACAGTGTGATCGCCGCCCTAATTTGGCCGCTGGCGGTTTAAATCCGTGCTTTCGTACCTAATTCATGATGCTCCGGCCGGCGTGTCATCGCTGCGCGGCCTACTAGGGCGCAAGGCGTCGCAATCGGCATGCGCTTCGGATGCATCAGTGAGCGTACCGCCAGTGAACACTGGCTTGGGGCTGTCTCCGAAGCATCAATCTGAAAGTGCCTAGCGACGTGTGACATGCAGTCGGCAGGGCATCATGGACCAGGTTGACAACTTTGTGCATGCGCGTAAGAGCGTGGCCCTCAGGTGTCAGCTTGCCCTCTAAGCGGTAGATTAGTCCCGGAAGATCAGCAGCAAGACTTACGTGTATCGTCGCGATAATTTGAGCGTCGGGATCTCGTCCAAAGGGGGGATGGCATGCATATCATCGACCCATATATCATGCCCACCGATGCTGCAGTGCCGCTCCATCAGGCATTGCGCTCAACCTTTCAGAAAGAGTCGGCCAAGCAGCGTATTCGGCACGATCAGCAGCGCGAACAACACCGCCACAAGACCCGAGGTAATATGCTGTTCGGCGCGATAAAACGAAGTTTGAAGTTAAAGGCGAACTGCGCTGCATGAGCATCGCGGCAAAGCACCGGCTGGCCTGACCGAAAGGTTTGTGCATGAGCTGGTGCCTTCTGCAGCCCTGCATCATGGGCTAGTCATCTGGAGTCTTGTTGGGTCAAACAACCCGAGCGACACGGTGATGAAAGCTCACGATACGAAACCGTTTTACTGGCTGCCGATGTACCCGCCTGGGTAATAATGTAGGCGGTGTTATGAAATAGAGTCTGAGGGGCAACAGGATTAACGAACCATACGGTTACCGCGGCAACGCCGCCTGCCACCGCGGGATTGACCCAGCATATTCCTGCGCGGATTGACCCATTAATTCGTCCTCTTCCCCGAAATCTGTTATGCAGCGGGTCTAACCATGCCCTTGCAACAATGCAACCGGTTACATCGTTGTATGCTCTGGCCTATCCGGTGGCATCGGCCCGAAGAGCGTTAAGCCCCTGTGCACCTCCTTATAGGCAGCCATCGTTGCGATGTGTTCCTGACATGGACGCAGGTCTTTGCTCCTGATCGAACCGATCCAGGCCGATCTGGGGATCAGCGATACGCAATTCGGATTGTTGCAGGGCTGCAAAGATTAGACGCCGATGCTTTTGCCGAGGAGGAAGGCGATGACGATGATGAGGACGGGGAGGGCGAGGCGCGGTTGCCCAGCAAGCCCAGGCGCCGAAAATATGCCGTACGGGTCGCAACGTAGGAGCTGGATATCGTGTGAGTCCCCGCACTGCACTTTGGCCCGGCGTCCGTTATGCTCCGCGCGCGCAAGACGGTTTCCCGGCGGCTTCAATTCGAGCTCCCGGACTATGCTGCGGTGGATCTCCATGCCGGTTTTTCAAGCGATCGCTGGAGTGCGCGCGTCTTCGTGAGAATGCGACCGACAAGCGCGCCTTTGTCACGCCGGCGCGTCCCGCCCCACCTAGCGGGCAGCTTGCACGGTGTTGGCAACGCGTCGACTTGCGCCAAGCGCCGACCGGGGAGTTGAGGTTTGGATCAAGGCGCAGAGGCTTGGTTCCTTGATGCGTCTTGCAGCATTTATCGCGCCTGTCCACAGGCGCTTGGTCTTGCGTGCGGCGTGCCGCTGCACGTGTTGTGAGCAATTTGCCGTGCCTGAACAGCAACTTCAGCCAAAATTTGACCTGGCAAAACCATCAGCAGTCCCTGTCCTTAATGGCCCGAACCTCAACATGCTCGGCAAACGCGAGCCTGGCATCTATGGCGCCGAAACGCTGTCCCGATGTCGAAGGCCCGGTCGGCGCGCACCGACGAGGGCGTGAGCGCCACCTGCCGGTTGGCTCCTGCAGTTGCTGACGAGCCGCGCACTCCCTCAGAAACATGCTGATGGTGGCGTGCTGCACGCGCTGGGCAGTCCTGTTGATTTTCCGCGCCATCCAAATGGACGAGCAGGTCCTGATACTGCGCATTGGCTTCGGCGCGCTTCTGGCGAAGCGTGTTGAGCGAGCTGTTCTGCAACGCCAGTTGCGTGCTTCCCGGCGCGCGGGCAGCGCGAAGCTGCGACTCCGCCTCAGTTCGTTCGGCCGTCGCCTGAACGAGGACGCGGTTCAACTGCTCGAGATTGCTCGAAGCAAGCGTCTGCGTCGGCGGCTGGGTCGGCATCCGATTGGGACACGTGTCAACGGAAAGGGCGCCGTGGCCAAGGCATTTCAGGAGGAGCATCGACGCACTGCCGGGTCGCGTGGTAGGCGCCGACGTGCTGTCGTAGGTTGACTGAGGCGGCGTGACGCCGGGCCTCTCCACACGAATCATCGATCTCCACTTTCATGCCAGGACGTGCAACAAATTGCCATCTAGGCCGACCCGGCCGTCGGCATTTGCACCGCGGAGATGTCGCCGCGGGGGAATGCGTGCCGGGCGAGCGGCGCAACACGGATTGCGGGACCCGCGCGGCTTGCGGCTATCGTGGACGAACCGGGAGGCCAGGCGATGATCGGGACGACAGCGCAGGATGAGAGCGGAGGTGGCGATGCAGATGGAGGCGGGAGCGACAGCTGCGGCGGATCGGGCAGAGGTCGCGAACAGCACCTACGAGATCGCGAAGGAGCTGTCGAAGTTCCTCGCCGACAGCTTCACCCTGTACCTGAAGACCCACAACTTCCACTGGAACGTCACCGGGCCGATGTTAAGGGGGTTCGATGACGCAGTACACCGAGCAGTGGCAGCGCGCTGGACAACTCGGCCAAGGTGGCGCGCAGCATTGGGCTACAAGGCACAGGGTCCGGTTGTCTGCATGCTTCGTTCCGTCGCGCACTACTCTCAGTCACGCATGTTAGTAGTAATAAGACACTCACGCACACATCCACACTCAACTTCCTGCTCCAACCTGCTGGATGTGGAGCCTACGAGTATCATCTCCAACGCTTCCTTCTGGAAAACCGAAGACGACGCCAACGGCGCGCACCGGGCAGTCAGGGTGAAGCTTCGCAACGAGGCGCAGCTCACACCTGTTTCAGCCTGGGATTGAGGCCGCGGCCATGGAGTGGGGGCGGCTGGTCGTGCCTGGGCCAGAGCTTCATGATGCACCAGATCCGCAAGATGGTGGGCCGGGGAGGAGGAACGGGGCTTGCCACGGGTGTGTGCTGGGGGTGCTGCACGGCGTACGGCGTCTGGGGACGGATAACGACTCAATCCCAGTGAATTCGTGGGCAGCTTGCCACGACCCACCTTCTGCCCTGGACCTTTGTGCTACCCCATCCGCTGCAAGCCTTGTGCAACTTGCGCTCCATCGGCGTGGCCGGCGGGGGCGCTTCCGCGTGTCGTGCCTTCTACCAGCGCAACCAGGTGGGCATGGTGCTGCGCCGGATCGAGACCCGCATCCCCAGCATCGAAGAGCTGAACCTGCCGCCGATCATCAAGACCCTGGCGATGACCAAGCGCGGCATCATCATCTTCGTCGGTGCCACCGGCACAGGCCAGTCGTGGCGCTGATGATGCGCTCAGCAACCAGAACTCGACCGGCCACATCATCCCTGCATGCACCATCGCCAAGTATTTGAGCTTTGCAGCTCGTTCTTCCGGAGCGACTCCGCGACAACCTGGTCCACTCGCACACGATTGCGACACGGCTGCCTTGAACCCCGCCCTCTCAGGACGAGGCGTTCTTCGACGCTACAACCGCCGCTTTTCGTCGGCCACGGTCTCGATGACCCGGACGAGTTTCGGGAGGCGGCAACGGCCTTCAAGGTCAACCAGGTGTGTGTGCGGGCGCGCGCACGCCCGCGTGCGGGAGACGCGTATGCTTGTGTACGGCAGGCATTTGTACGAGGCTGTGCAACGGTTGGGTGATAACCTTTTCGATCGACGAGACAAGGCGGCTACTCTTTTGTTGCCGCCATAAGCGCCAATAGGCACGCGGATGATATTACTTACCGGGAACTTGCCACAGCTCAGGTAATTGGATTTGGAAATCTCGGTCACCAGCTGGTTGATACCGGGATAGATATAATCGGCAAACTGTACTTCTACGATCGGTTTCAGGCCCACAGCGCTCATGACCTACGAGAGCACCCCTGTGATATAAGCTCCTGCCGTCTCAGGTGTTTAGCAGATGGCGGCGCCGACGAGGCGGAGATGTCAACGCCAGTGGATAAGCTCCTGCACAACGAGCCCACGTTCAGGTGCAGCACCAGAGGGTCTGCCAGGCTGAGCGTTCCAACATCACGAATAGTGGAATAGAACAGCTCCAGGAGCCTGCTCACCTTCCGCTTGTGGATCCGTGGCGGCCATGCAGCTGGTGGGAGTGGTCTGCACATGCAGCCTCACGCTAGTCACTGGGATCAATTTGCTGCCTCCATTTCTCTTGCACCGCACCATGCTTTCACCCCAAGGTTTGAGGCTGGGCGTCGGCCGCAAGGTGCGGCAGGTCAAGCAGAGAAAGCAGGGCTAATCCCGCCGATATTGTCGTGGCCGAAAGTACCCGCTGAATTAACGGCCCTGGGCGTCCGCGATTTTTCGGGCCTGATGCCCGCCGATATTTTCAAGGTAGAGAATATCTTCACCTCTACCGGGCTGATCTTCTTTGTACTGGGGGGCTTTCTGGTGGGCTTTGGTACCCGCTACGCCGGGGGCTGTACCTCGCAGGCATGTACTCGATCTGGCTACCCGAAGCTCGCCCAGTGGACCACTGCGCAGCCACGCCACTTTGAATATCAGATCGATGACGAGCGCGCTGCCAAGCGCGCGGCCCTTGCCGCGCCGGCAGCGGCGCTGGCGGCGCAGCGGCAGGCGGCGGCGCTGTGGCGGCGCAGCAGCAGCAGGAGCAGCGCTGGCGATGTGGACGAGCTTGCGCACTCTACCGGACTTTCGGGTGATCTGATTGGTGTCCAGCATGGCTTCCGTAAAATGTCAGGCTGACTGGTCACGGAGCCTCGTCCATCCATTTGATGTATTCACCATCTGATTTTTCAGAGAATGCATAGCGGGCGTTGAGCTGCTCCGTGGGCCCGCGTTGTGCTGCGCCATGGTGGGGGTGTGGCGCAGCACATGGAATGCGACAAGTGGCTTGAGGATCATAGGCAGGTGGATCATATATGTGTATGCATACGCAGAAGCAGGCAACCGCACGTGGCGATCAGGGGCAGCAGCAGCTCGAGCATCACAAGGCGGGAGTGACTGAGCTCCGCATGGTGTGAAAGACGCAGATGCCGAAACCCTGGGCGGTGCCGCTACGCATACCGAGATCAGCGGTATTACTTACACTAGATGTTGATAATGAGCAAGGTCAGCAGCTATTTCAAGCAGGAAAAAAGGCATCGCTAGATCGGCCTAAGGGCCCGGAGGCCGGCTGTGCCTGTGCGCGAAGCGAGCGCGGCAAGCGGTTACAGTGACGAGTGGGGGATTGCCAGGTTTGTCGCTTCCGTCTCGACGGAAAAGTTTATCTGGCGATCGAAGATCCCAGCGATGGCTACCGTAGCCATCTCGCTAGCCTTTCTGAATACCAAGACGAATGCCCTGGAGAAGCGGCTGCTGCGGCAGTTCGACCTGCAAAGGTTCGCTGTCATAGCGTGCTGTGGCACATGCGCTGTTATACGCTTTCTGGTGCTGTTCCTGGGGCGGCAGCCAGTGCGCTGCGCTCCTGTACTCAAGCCAGAATGCTCCTTAGGTTTCCCTGCCTTGCAACTTCAGCAATTTGCTCCTGCACAGGGATGACGCGACTGGAGCGGTGAGCCGCTGCAGAATGGAGGCTCATCGTCTGCGGCCTCGAAGGCTGTGAAACCCGATCCGCGCATTTATCGCGGTCTTCTCCGAGTCGCAGCAGCCGCTGAGCACAGCTGCGACTTCTCGAACGACCCGCTGCAAGCAGGTAGGAGCGCGCCGCGGCCTGGGGCCGGAGCCACCTGAGGATGTGAAGGAGATCTGGTACGCCGCTGGCAACGACAGCCCCCGAATCACAACATATGGCCGACGCGCGTGTGTACAGCGTTGACGATTGCATGAGCTCACTCCCAGACGCCGCGCGGTCGACTGGAGCACAGGCGGCGCAGGCTGGCCGGAATAAGGGTGGTCAGCATCCGTTTCCACAGATCAACGGTTCACCTGCTGAGTGGTCGTCCCCAGGTCATAATGTGCGGCAGCGACGCGACGCCGGAGCGCCAGGCGTCCAGCAGAAGCGCTGGTAGGGGCACCATTGTAGCACCACCAGGTAGGATTGAACGTATAATCCCACACAAAGAGCGTACGCTGTGGCCATGTTGCCTTCTGCCAGGTAGAGCGTTTGTTGTGCAGCGCTGGCTGACATCCCGCAACTGCAAGATTTTTTTACCTTTCACGACTCCCAATTTTGTTCTTGAATGCTCCACTGCCGGGCGAGGCTGCATCCTGATGCAGCTGTTGTCAAGCAGCATTACCTGTTGACGGGTACAGATGTCCTGCAGACAACACTGGCCAGTGACCCTTTCAGATGTCTCGGCATACTTCATACAATACGAGCTACACACCGAACGGCTGTCGATTATCAGAACGCATTGCTACGCATTCCTGTTGTGGAATTGGCCGAATGTTGCTGACTACCCAGTGCTAGCACCAGCTATTTGTAAATGGATAGACAGTAGTACTCGTAATGGTCTGCCTGGGTTACCAAGACAGAAGGGCACTAGACAAGGGCAGCAGGTTTTCTGCCTACATGTGGATGGCCACAAGCAAAAGGAAGAGCCTCTAAGGCAGCACCAAACAGGATAATGTAGATTTGCAGGAAATCCATGTCGTCAGCGGGTGCATGCCGGCCATCGCGAACGCTTTCCGGAGCGGCGTAGGAGAGCCGATCTTGGCGGATGGCTGCGGCAGGAAGTGCTGCGTCGGCAGCGCTGGGGCTGCTGCTGCTGCTGCTGCGACTGCTGGCACCGCCACCGCTGCTGGTGTTCCGCATCTGTCAATGCCGCGAGACCACCACGCTGCGCGGCATCTCGTCGAGATTCGCTCGGGCGCCAATGCCGACACACCTCGTCCGCGCTGCTGCCCGCAGCCGCCGCATCAGCGGCCGCCGCCGCACGGCCATTGGAAGAAGGCGCTGCCCCGTATGACGCACCTGCGACCCGTGAAGCGACGCGGGCTGCCCCAACGAATCCGAGCTGGCAGATCCGCGCGGTCGTGATGCTGCCGCCGACGACGCTGCGCCGACCAAGGCCGCCGAGCGGGCGGCGCTCGGCGTGCGGCTGTCGCCGCCGTGGTCGCCGCCCTCAAAGGGCCCTGACGCGATTAGGAGGCGATGCTGCCCTCCACCAGTTCGAACGCGGTGCCCAGACGTTCATGATCGGGCATCGAAGTTCTCCTGTCGGCCTGCAGGGCGCGCAGGTTACGGCGCCAGCGCCGCTGCGCGACTCGCCGACACAGGCCCTGGCGTGGCGCCGCGCGCGGTGAGTTCGAGTCGCATCAAAGGCGGTCAGACTCCGCCAACCTCGGCAGAAAAACCGCCATGGACGCCCGAGACGGACGTGTGATTGGGAGCATGTCGGGACCAACCACTGCCCCGTCCCCGACCGGGCTGTTGTGGCCTCACCTGAAGTCTATCTTTGGGCTGGCCCGTGGTGCACCGGTACGGTTGGTGCATCTGCCGAACTGCCCTGGTTGTGGCTTGCTCACGCTGCCCTGGTTTGACGGCTCTGGTGTGCTGTGCGCCTCGATGGTGGTGCCTCCAGCCAGCGGGGTGTGGCCGGTGAGATGGCTCGGCTTAGCTTGTCGTGCTGGTGTGCCTCTTAGGGGTGAGGCCCCAACATGACGAGTGCCCTTGTCGATCATCTAAGGCAACTATTTGGCAACATCTGGCTTGACATTGGATTAAGCATAGGTTGTCGAGAACCGCCGCGCACGGTGGCGTACTGGCCGATGGCCACGTTTAGGCTGCCGGTAATGCCGGAGTTGGTGTACTCACCAATGGAAATGTTGTTGAAGCCGGACAGGCCAACGCCGGAATTGGCACCGATGTTGATGGTGTTGATGGCGCTCGCCGCCTGGCCCCTGCCGGCATTGCGGCCGAAGCTGAGGATGTCTATGCGTTCCCGAGCCGCATCGATGTGCCGCGCTTTCGCCAATGGCCATTTGGTGGCTCGAGTGCGGAGCTTTTGACAACTGGCGATGGAGGGGTAGGCTGAAATCGTTACTCGGACAGGAGGGGCGGATGCGTGCGTGGCTGACAGGAGCCTTGCTGATTTCAGGGGCATTATGGGCAGAAAGAGGAGCGCCGTTCGAGGGTGGGCGTGGCAGGGAACCGTGCACGACCCGGCAACCGCCAGGCGGCGACATGTGGTGCCGCCACTGCCGGGCTGCGCACTTGCAAGTGTGGCGGGCACGGCATCTCTTTTCTTAATCAGCCCGTTTAGGCGACTTCTCTGCAATGGTATCGTGCGGCCGAAGGTCTCAGCTCAGCCGAAGCAGGCGTCCATACCCACATGCCGCCGGCTGTCAGGCTTGCGCCCCCAGCTGGCCGATGGTTGTCACGACCCAGGGCCAGTGATGATCAAAGCGCTCTATGCAGTTGTCGTTGACGATGCAGTGGTGCGCGCGCGGCGGCTGGTAGAACTAGCATCGTGTCAATGTAGCGCACCTGTCCGGCGCTTCAGAAGAAGGATGGCCAAGCAACCGACAAGAGCAGCCACAGTAGCGCAAGGCAACTTGGTAGCAGGATTACATGACGCCGCTGCCTCAGCGACGAAGGTACAGCCGGCTGCTGCCGCCGGACCGGACGCGGAGCCCAACCGGAGCTCCCACCCCATGCCGTCCGCGCCACCCGCTTCCGAACACCTTGTCCGTCACGTCCACAATTCGGCGGCAGGCAGCCTCGCCGAGCGGCCTGCAGGCGCGCTGACCGCACTGGGTGCCGATGGCGACCACGTCCTTGGTGCGCGGTTGCGGCCGCTGAGCCACTCCTCGTCCGGCTCCTGCCGCGGCAGCACCCCCGGGTCCCTGCACGCCGTCATCAGCAGCCAGCTCACACAGGTCGCAGGCATGATGCAGCTGCGCACGTTGCAGAGGGGCAGGGGCGGCGTGGTCAGTACCAGAGTTGTCGTGTAGGGGGCAAAGGTCGTCAGCAGCTCTCGCGCTCAGGCCGGTGGAGCGGGGCCACGTAATGCAGGCGCAGGACGGCAGACAAGCCCCGTGCTACTGTTATGGGCGCCCGCAGCAGCTTTGGGTCGGAAATCGGTGACCGCTCTTCGCAGCTCACCAGCAAGAGCGTCAGGTAGAAAAGTGCCTGGCTTCACCTTGATCCAAGCAGGCAACGCGCCATAGGCCAGCGATCCAGAGCCATCACTATCGACTCTCAGGCGGCAGCCCCCGTGCGGCATGTCAAAGGTGACAATCGGAACAGGGATACTCTCGGCCTGGACTGGCCCCAGCAGAAGAAGAAGCACTAGCGACGCGTGAACTTTCATAAGCAGCCAAACTAGTGCTTCGGAGAGAAATGGACAACTGGAGGATGAAAGTGAAGAACACGCCCACCACCGCTGCAGTACATGGCCGGCTGACTGCTGACGCATTGCACGCGTTGAATTATGCTCAGACTCCATCGCAAGGAGCTCCGGCGGCCAGTACCAGGCATTTGCGTCGCCATGGCCCCACCTCTTGCCCTCCATTGCTGGTAGATGCGCAGCTTGGTGTGGTGCCCGTCGCCTTGCGCGGTTACCCGTCCGCTCGGACGCGTCAAAGGCATCTTGCCTTGCAGCCCTGCCGCTGGCAGCCGACCAACTGCTGTGGCTCCCGCCGATCTTTGTCACACCCAGGCAGAGCGAAAGGCGCGCAGGGCATCCTGGGCTACACCGAGGACAAGGTGGTGGCCACCGACTTCATCGGCGAGACCTGCACCTCGGTGTTCGACGCCGATGCCGGCATCGCGCTGGACCCCACCTTCGTCAAGCTGGTCAGCTGGTACGACAACGAGTGGGGCTATTCCAACAAGTGCCTGGAGACCCCGCGATACCCAGCATATCGCAGTCGTGCATGGTTTCCGTTTCAAGGCCGACGATCCGTCGAAGACTGCTGCGAATGGGAGGACTGGGGCTTTCGCATGAAGATCGACGCCTGGCACCAGGGATGACGAAACTGCGTGGCAGGCTCTGGCATCTATCGGCAGCAGCGCGTTTGAAGGGTTCTGGGCAATCCGCTGCTGGGGCTGTAGTGAAGCTCGGCTCTGTCAATGCCGCTTGGGTCCAGGAAGGACTGTAGCTTTGTGTTCACGAGACAGTTCGGTACCTCGGTTGAATCAACCGCAGGCCGTATCGACGTGGGCCGATCTGGTCAATACGGCGCCCCTCAAAGCCGCCCGGACCTGCGTGAGAGTGCGGACTCAAGCTTTTGTGCCCTGAGCTGGTTCACCCATTGCATCGGTAAGATAATCGACCTATAGAGCTGTTGCTTTGGATAGCAGCACGATGTGTGCATGAACGGCGGCACCGCTTGCAGCGCAAGGCCTGCAATCCGTCAACCTCAGCTGATCGTTGGTTTGCATTTATCACCAGCAAGCAAGCCCGATTACAAACTCCTGCACGCATGCGTCATTAAAACACTAGCAGCACTGCCCCATGCGTGAGCCCTCAAATTTCGACTGGACTGTAAGACGCCATATCAATGGTCCTTGCAAGCGCTCATCCGGCAGGTATGATTGTGAATTCCCAGACACTCGGCACTGGTGATGGCAGGCCGTGCCACAGAGGTACGGTTTCCCCAGCAACAGTCCCACGAGATACTGCGCAGCATCAGCCAGCGCCGGCAACGTTCATGGGCCGAGGCAGCCGACGTGCCGACAGCTGTCAGCGCGTTTGTCGCGCATGTCACCGCGACAGCGTCAGGCCCAACGGATCCCCGATCATCTTCGAACAGTTCCGGTCGTCCGCAAGCCCGCCAGCATGGCCAGTGTCGCGGCGCAGCTCGCCGAGGCGACCCGGCGGCTCGGTGGTACCGACTGATGGCCAGAAACCGCGCCCACGAGGCGCTCCGCTCGGCAACCGCGGATTGCCATCGCACTGTCGATGAGATTTATTCCCTCGCGAAACTGGATGCCGGCTTCCTACAGCGTGGAGGCCCTTGTTGATCGAGCGGCACCACTGGCTTTGTTGCCTGCCGATCGAGGCCTGGAGCAGGATCTCTGATCGACGAGAAGCCCGCCGAAAGCGACAGTTCACCGGTCGGCTTTTCCTCGACATTGGTTTCGAGGATGATGCGGTCGGGCGCGCTGCCTTCCTTGCGCTCGATTTCCAGATTTTCCTGGAAATAACCCAAGCTATTGATGCGGTTCTCGGTGCGCTTGATGCCGAAACTGTTGAAGGCATCCGAGTCGTCATGTCTCCCCGTCCTGTTTGCGAACGTCAGTCCCAAAGCTGCAAAGCTCATCAGACGTTTCCCAACTACCCTGCTCATGTGACCAGGCGAAAGCCGGTGCGTAACGCTCGGGATCGATGCCCACGGCCTTGAGCACGTTCGGGTGCACCATGCCGCAGCCCAGCACCTCCAGCCAGCGCGTCGTGCCATCGGGGCGCTGCCATGCGATGTCGACCTCGGCGCCGGGCTCGACGAACGGGAAATAGCTGGGACGGAAGCGCATCTCGAAGTCGCGCTCGAAGAACGCGCGCACGAACTCGACCAACGTGCCCTTGAGGTCGGCGAAGTGGAAGCTCGGCCGTGCCGCAGAGGAGGTGCGGCACCTGCACGAGGAGCTGTCTGGTGTCGAGGAAGTGAAGCAGTGAACGGCATATACAGTTGCCTGCTTGAGCGAGGAGAGCTCACCTGCCTGACACACGAGAAGCGGCTGAAGGAAAGCAGTCGAAGCGACCAAAGTGGGCGGCGTTGTAAATCCGTGATTTTCAGAGTTTCTCGCGACTGCACGAAAGGTTTCACCCCAGCAGTGCCGGTACATAGAGTGGTTTTGTTCTGTGAAATTGCGCTGTTCGAGGAAAGTCGCCTGCGCGCCCGGTGGCGCATTGCCCACCGACGACCGCCGCGGTCCGACGAAGTGTCTTGTCGGGCAGGGCGCCAACTCGTCTTCGTGGCGCGCAGGCGCGCTGCTTCGGTTGGTGATGGCGATGTTTGAGCTGCGCCCGACGCTCCACACATTCCTTGCGCTGCGCCGCGCAAGTTGGCTTCGACTTCGCCGATACCCGGCAGGTCATAGTGCAGGCAGCGGCGCAGAAGGCGGCCGCATACCGAGATCGTGAAAGGGGATGCTAAGCAGCGCCTCGCTGGTCATGTGGCACCGCCTTGTGGAGATGTCGGCGCAACCACTGCGGCCTGGGCAGCGCGTCGTAAGTCACTTGTCTACCAGCTATCTGATGATGCCTCTCCCTACTCCAGCTTTTTCCTTCCTGAGCTCACCTTGAATTCCGAGCCTTCCTCCAGTTCGTCCACATAGGCCCAGGCATCCTCCACCTCCTTCTCCAGCAGACTGTCCATAGAGGCAGCTTCAGGTCCGCCACGTTGCTGATCACCACCTTGCGGAACCGCTCTTGAGCACGTGCAGGTCCTTCTTGTTGGTGCCATAGCCCGCGTTGGGCATGCGGATGGCGCCCTTGGACTTCCTGCGGGGCGCACGCGTCCGTGCAGGGCAGTTGCCAGAAACCACCATGGAAAACACTCGATCGTGCACTGCGTGACTCGGTCGCAGCTGGGACAAACCAGGCAGCCAGCCCGTGCCCGAGCAGTTGTTGCACTGTATGCAGCCTGTGCTTGGTGTCCTGCCCCTGCCGGCAATCGCCAGCCTGCTGTTTGATCCCGAACCAGCCTGCAGAATAGGCCATGGGTTCGACGATCGCACCTGTGCAAGAACAGCCGCAGAGACCGACATGCGTTTCAAATGCTTGGTACAAGCACGAAGCTGTCCCCTCACAGGCGGCACCATCCGCAAGCCATCTGGAACAGTCGACATCACATGAGCAGCTCCTGCCCGCCCGTCGGCCCTAGCGCACCTGCGCACGCGGCCATAGAACCACATTCTCCTCCTCGAACGCGTGCTTGGCAAGCGCGTGCTGTAGCTGGACGAGGAGAAGCTTCCGCTTCTTGACTTGCTTGGGTTTGGTCGCTTCGATCGCGTCGAAAATCTTGGCGTGGTCTGCGCGAGCCTACGGGCCTGCACAGCCCGTGCATCAGGGGAAAGGCGCAGGCTATCGCAAATAGAGGCGCCAGCGAGGAGCCCAAACATACTGCCGCGTGAGGCACACCGTGCACTGTCACAGGTGCTCCGGTGGCTGCCCCGGCTGGCAGATCCTGTCGAAAGAGCGTAATCGCTGCAATGGCGAGTGAAGAACGCCCCCCGCCGCAATCAGACCGAAGCCGACTGAGATGGTTCACCGTCAGCTTCTCACCAGCCAGAAGCCGCGAACCCGGCGAATATGACCAGTGTGATGACTTCCTGCAAGGTCTTGAGTTCGGCGGCGCTGTAAACGTGTCGATACCGCAGTTACGCGCTTATTGCGAGGAATGCGACGCAATAATCGTGCTCTCAAAACCGCGTATGGCCTGTCTCCCCTGTCACTGACCTGTCTGGCGACGGCGGCAGCCCAACACCAAGCACGACCGTGCTCGCACTTGGCCGACGGCCCGGATCCGGGGGAGAGTCGTGGACCATCCGCGGTTTGAGCGCGCGCTGCGTGCGGCAGGCGAGCAGGCGCTGCGCGTGCAGTGTGCAAGTGTTTGGCCTGCCTGGGCATGGCAGCAGGGGATGGTTGTGGTGGCTAGCTGGGCTATGTCAGCCATCTTTGTGACGCTGGCCGGTATTCAGGACTTGCAAAATGGCTTTCGGAGCAAGCGTGCCTTGGTCAACCTCCAGCGTGCTTCTTCATTTTGCCTGACTTGATGACTGCCTGCTTCTCTTGCCAAAATACATTCAAATCACGCATGTGTCATTCGCCGCGACAACAACATCTCATCTTGGTCGAACCCCAACCTGTCGCCATCCGCTACTTTGACTTCGATCAGGCCGAACCTTCATGCGTTGCGGACGTCCGCGCACTCGCGCGATAGCCGCGAAACTGTCCCGTCGCCGGATCGAACCAGGGAAGCGCAGAAAAGCGCCATTCTCCGGCCTCGGCGGGCGTGCCCTCAAGCAACATGCGCGCGTTGATGATTTCGGCGCGCTGGCGAAACGCGCCTGCTGCGACGCCGTCGGTGCCCGGTTCGCCGCCGAACGCTGCCTCAGCGATCGACAGGCCACCACGCAGCGCGCACCAGGGCAAAGGCGCTGACAGCGCCTCCTCGAGTTGTGTGGACTTGGCGTCTTCTCGTACCGACAGGTTCGGGATGTGGCGCCCGAGTTCAGGGATGCCAAGCGCAAGCTGTCGCTTTGGAACTCGGAACAGCACACTCGTGATGGGTGCTCACAACAATGAGTTGTGTCATGCATAAGATGGCCAAGCAGAGAACCAACACAAAGATGTGAGTAGCCTGCTCACATTTCCGCAGTATATGATTGTCTTCATGCACGCACCTGTATGTGACGCCAAACAGCGCGCTGCAGCGGACGACATCAGCGAACGACAGCAGCTCGCTGGCGCTGCCGCCCGCGCTTCGCTGCTGCCAGTGCCAGCGGCACTGCGGCGGCCATCCCGCGAGCTACCGCCACCATCGCCGCCTTGCACGGACTCAGCACGGTCCATTACTGAGTATGCCATGCCACGCGCGCGTGCCTTCTCGCCGTCCGCGAGGTTGTGCTCGATCTGGGCTACTCAAACAGCTTCTCCGCGGACGCCATCGGCGATCATCCATAAGCTGCCCCGGTTGCACCCGGGCGCTGGCTTGGCGACGGCGTCCGCCAGCGCTGCGGTCTAGCCGCGTCCTGAAGCTTTGAATCCGATGGCAGGCGCCAGTCATGACCAGATGCACATACCCAAGGGCGAGGTCGCCCGGTTGCGCCTGAGCTGAAGCAGGCAATCCGGGCCAAGCTGCGCCTTCGCGTCGCGGCGCAGCTGCATTCTCACCGCCATGACGCTCTCCAGCTCCCGCTCGTTGCGCGCGCCTTCTCCAGCCGCACCACAGCATCCTCTTCCATGAAGGCCCGCCTAGGGTGGGCTGGTCGCACCAGCAAATCTAGGGGATGGAAGGCGTGCGGTCCATGCCGTACTTTCACGCTTACCTGCACTCCCACAGTGTGACCTGATCCCTGGCACATCAGGGCGATAAATACTGATATTATTACCTCTTACAGTGGCCGCACCTCTTGTACTGCGATCAGAAAGGTTGACACTCAACGCCTGCTGGCCAACGATGCTTGCCCTCCTCCGCTGAGGGTGCCTGCACAGTTGCGCCGAGCGCGGTGCCTTGAGAGGGGACAGACAGCGGGTTGCAAGGGAACACAGGAACAAAACTTTCACAGTGCACCACCATTACAGTGCATTGGCTGCAGGGCAGCATGCGATGTTGCTGCGCACCACCCCGTCTTCCCGCAGTGTGCCGCAGCTGGGAAAAGCTGCTGCTCAGTTGCCTCGCCAAGGCGGGACGAGATCGGCCAGCGTATAGGCCTTCAGTAGCTGCCGTAGCACCCGCTTGTAGTGACGATCTGCAGTTCGATCGCGGATGGGCATATGGCCACCTCGCATCGCCCAATCCCATCCAGCGCGCTCACCAGCATGCGACCGCTTCACTTCGGGCGCTTGACATTTGTATTGCTTGTGCTGAATTCTCATTACGAGCGAGGCGGATTCGCAGCGTGAAGTCCAACATTATCCATGTGCTGATGCTGGTGGGCGCAATTCTTGCATTGTGCCATGATTGGACACGTGCGATAAATCTTGGTTTGCAGATCCGTCCGCCCCATCACGCTTCATTGGCTCCATCGTGTGGTGTCGATCTCGTCTTGACAACCCTCCAAGCACCCGTGCTGGCCGTGATACTGGAGTCACTGGCTGCAAGGTGTGCTCTGGTCTACAATTTGCATGGTAACGCTACGCATTCACATGCACACAAGACGGAAGGCTTGGCCAGTCAGCAGCATTGACCACCAAGTAATGCATGACCGTCGCGCCGCACGAGCCGCCCAGCGCGCTACCAGTAAGCGGCGTGAGCACCTTCGAATTTCGTTGATATTGCAGAAATCGTACGCGGGCTGCTGACACCCGCCGATGTCGAGGCGATTCGTGCTTATGTCATCGAGCGGTCGAACTGGACGAAGGCGAACCTTCCCGATGCTTCGGCGCCGATGGGACGCTGAATGCCTATAATTTAGGCACCCGAATGAAGCTGTTGCCCAGCACCTTCGGCGGTGGCTTCATTTCGTTTCAAAATTCTTACCAAAACCCCGCGATTCGCCAATTGGCACGGCTTTTGAGGTGCAAGATTTAGTCTTACTAGGTCAATCAAATCGCTTTCAAGCTTGCTGGTCGTGCGTTTGGCCTCGCAGGGTGCACCTTGGCAGACCTCGCAACGTGCGAGCCGCAAGGAACTGCCGTAGGGGTCCTGCTCCAGCTGCTTGACGCCCAGCGAGATGCGCTCGCGCTCCGGGTCCACGGCCAGCACCACGGCTTCCAGCGTGTCGCCCTTCTTGAAGTTGCGGACGATGTCCTCGCCGGTGGTGTTCCAGGTGATGTCGGACAGGTGGATCAGGCCGTCGATGGCCGTTGTCAACAGGCCGATGAACACCAGCCGTCTGATCCCGCCATGCGGCAAATAACCGCCGTCAACAATGATTGCCTCGTCACCAATGCCCGAATTGATCTCTCGGGCGGCCCGGTCGTTGTCGAGATACCGGACATTCCGGACCGTTATGAGTACCGCGTCGTTGCGAGTGAGAGGGCTGCCTTCAGGTGCCGAAGTCGGATGGGGGCGTCCTTGCCGGTGCCAATCCCTTCCCGATGCCGCCTCGACGACCCCATCATGTCCAGTTCCCTGCTCGAACAATTGATCGAAGCCTTCCGCGTGTTGCCCGGCGTGGGCCAGAAGACCGCGCAGCGCATGGCCTACCACGTGCTGGAGCGCGAGCGCGAAGGCGGGCGACGGCTCAGCGCAGCGGGTGTCGTACTACAACGCCTTCAGCGGCAAATGCGCACGGTGAGCCGCAATCCCCTGGTGTCTGGCCCCAAGCCGCTGCATGCGAGGGTGCTCGTGGTGTTGCAGCGCCCGGCCGCCCACAAGTCTCCCGGTGGGCCGCGCCGCCTCCCTAGCCGCCGGCACGTCGCCCGTCCATTGCCTTTCCGCCTCGGAAAGCAGCCGGCACGCGATCCGAACCGGCGCGGCAACGGCAACCCGGACCCCATCCTGGAACATGTCGCAGGCCAGGATGTTGTCCGGCGATGTACGACGCCCCGAATAGACGTTGACGTTCACCTGCGGCTCGCCTTCGACCAGGCCCAGCCGGTACCTGCGCACCGCTGCACCATCCTCGCACGCTTCCTTCGCCTGCATGCTCGACTTGCACCCGACCGAGGTCGATCCTTCTCACACTCCCCCAGGTCTCGCGGTGCCCGTCTCCGCACACGTTCGCAACGCAAGCGAGCGGTGCGGAGTCACTCTGCTCACGAACCGCAAATCGCCCCCGCAACCAAATCCAGGTCTGCACCGCGAAGGAGTCGTACGAAGCCACCCTCGCCGCCTCGCCCGGCAATGAGAGCTTGGCGGAGGTGGCCGCCATCAAGTCCGTCAGGGGCAAGGGCTTCGGCCGCGCCTCCAAGGCCGAGGCCGGCACGCCCCGCGTGCCGGGCGCCGCCCGCGCGGCTGTGGTGGTGCTGAGCTCGGTCAACGCGACCGCCGAGGTCTTCGCAGAGGCCGGGAAGGAGCCCGGCAAGGGCGGCGACAGCCCTGCCGGGCGCCGCAGGGCGCTGCTCCAAGCGCCCGGCAACGACATTGGAGCATGTAAGCCGCGGCGACGGGCAGCTGGGTGGATAATGCCGTCACCGTCAGCATTTTGGCGATGTGTCGCCAGTCCATCTTGTCGGCGGGTACGATGGCACAGCATGCGGCGCCTCGTACCTGCTTGTGCGCTCTCGCGGCTCGCAAGTTCAAAAGCTCGTGAACCACTACCATAGAACGCGCGCGCTCCTGCCGCTGACTCAACCTCAAAGTCATCCCCGGCCTCGCAGACGAGCTCATCATCAACCCGACCCTGGGGCGCTGCTCCACAGGGACCCTCGCCATCCACGCCGTCTTCATCCCTACCACCACCGAGGTCCTGCTGTGGGGCCGCTACCAGCCCGCCTACGAGCCCGGCATGTTCACGGGTGCGCCGCGAGGGACGTAGACAGGCCGCTGTGCGCTGCCGCATGCGTTCTGACGGGAGGCATCACCCATGCTGGCGCCGCCTCGAACCTGCACCACACGCAGCTTGTCAGCGTGTTTTGCTCGGGCGGATGTGCTCTCGCGTGCGCTTACAGCTCCCTCGCGTCGCCCCTGGTGTCCGGCGGCGACCTCCCGTCCCCCTGCCCGATCACCCCCGAGGTGTCGGGCATTATCAGCACGACCTTTGCGAAGCCGGGACATCCGATCAAGGCGTCCATGAGGATCGCACCCTTCTGCTCAGGTGGGGGCGCGAGGTCGGCAAGTCTCTCGATCGGACGCCAAATGGCAGGCTTGGCAGGCAGGTGGTCAGCGGGGGCTATCACTTTCTGCAACCGGTGTAAGTCATAAGTAAAACTCAGGCGACCGCCTCTGCCGTTGGTAATACCGGTCAGGATACCATACTGCATGAAGTTAAGATCCGATACCCTGCTATGGTCACTGGCCAGGCTATGCCCTTCCCTCCCGAAATTATCATCGCCATTAGTGCTTCCGCCCCCCCTGAACTAGCCAATGTCAATCCCAGGCCACTCCCATCGTCGCGGCACCATCGTCGCGGGCGGCGGCGACTGGGCCATCAGCGAGTTCCTGCTGGAGTGGCGCTACGCCGTGCGCACCTAGGACAAGGACGGCACCGCCTGGACGTCCGGCCAGAGGAGCTTGCATACCATCACTTGAGCCGGGGCGTTTCGGGGGCGGCGGGATGGGGCCGGGACGGCTCGCTTGGAAACGAGGGTGGTGTGCCCAGGATCAGAGCAGGCCCAGAGGAGCATGCGTGCCTCAAGCCGATGACGTCCAGCCCCGCCCGAAGCCTGCAGAACTGCGACCTTGCGATCACTCTCAACACCGCGTCGAAAGCCGTCCATGAAAGCTGACCGAAGCTGACCGAAACGGTGTCGCGTGGTGTGCGTGACCGAGCGCGCCGAGTACTACTGGCACTCCAACTGCCCCCCAAGCGACGCGGCTACTGGCAGCGCACCCAGTTCATCAAGCCGCGCGACCGCGACGTGGTCTGCCACGCCAGCGCCTGCCCGACGACGAGTGATCCAGTGGGCGGCGACGCGCGAGGCCGACCCCCCAGTGCCGCATCGAGATCTGCGATGGCCGCGTGAAAGCGTCACCACCATCTACCCAGAACCTTCTTCTGCAGCTGGTACGCGGGCGACCGGCGGCCGCTGGCACAGGCGACAAGCGCATGTTGCTCGTGGCGGCGCCGCATCGGACGAAGCGCCGCGGTGTCGGGACGGTCCCTTCCGCTTTCCAGTTGCCCGGTCCGGCACACAAGCCAGCGCACATCGCGCCGCAATCGCCGCTCGCCGCGCCAGCTCCGCTTCCTCCACTGTCCGCCTTGTCATCTGCCCTTCGCCCGGATTGCGCGAAAGCCCACGCTGCGTCAATCTGTATGCTGGTACCAAGCTGCTCGCTGAAGCAATCAGCTCTAATCCTCTTCTTTGTCTTTGGAGTTCTTCCTGAATTAAACAAAACAGTGCAGTCTCTGCATACCATACAGTAAGCATAAGGCGGGTGCGGGCGCTGCACGGGGCGACACCGTCCCTTTCTACAACGCACACTCCACCCCCGCATTGCTTTCGAGTTGCAGCATGCTTGTCCCCACCTTGCCTTGGCCAACTCGCAGTCTCGGTCCATGAGACTAGGCCCCATCAACCGCTCAAGATCCATCGCAGGCTGCCCGAGTTCCGATCGCAGCGTTTCATGCAGCTCGACCAGAGCAACAACCTCACGCCCTCTACGCGACCCGCCGGCCTGGCCGACTCCCGCGTCTGCTCCGCCTGCTCCGCCCTGGGCACCGCCACCATCCTGCGCCTGGACGCGGACAAGGGCTCGCACAGACTCGTACACTCGAAATCTGAGTAATACCTAGTGCTGGGGTTCGCGTACTTTATACTTTATCAGTAAAAATTCAAAGCGTAAAGCCAGCACGAAAGTACCTTTGGCTTTACGCTTTTATACTGATGTCCTGACCGCCCGGCGTATCGCTATCTTTACTGCTGTCAACACACACACACACACACACAGACACACGCACCCTCTTATCCAGCGCCAGCTCCCAGCTGGCCGGTTGCTTGGCATTCGCAGCCACTACCGCTTCTCGCCCGATTTTATTGCTCCCACTGCAACCCTCGTCTTCTGCATACACAAGCACAAACCGTTGTTGTCACATGTGTTCCACATCAACCTCTCACCCAGGCCATGCTGGGTGTAGGCGCCGGCGACGATGCTGGCAACTGCGCCTGCGCTTGCCCGCCAACGACAACGCATACCGGCTTGACCGGTCAGGCCGCAGTGACAGGCGGCACCTGGGCGTGGCAGGCCGAGAAGATGCCTGGGGGCCGCAAATGGTGGCAACGTGAGCGGCGGGGAAATGCAGTGGCTAGTGAGGCCGCGTGATGGATCAGCGGGCAGGTTCGGCTGTTTATGGTGGGTTGGAACCAACCAGCTAGACACTTGTTTTGACTGGAGGGACGTTGGTCATGACAGGCAGCCTGTACAAACAACGGTCTTTCAGACAAAGTGGTTGTATTGGGGGCGGTTTTGCAGTGGAATGCGAAAGGCGAGCGGCAGCGACGGGTCATATTTTCCCGTCTCGATCGCGTTGACCGACTGGCGCGACACCTCCAGCCGGTCGGCAAGGTCCTGCTGGCTCCATGGCGCCCGCTTCGGCAACAGCACCGGCGGCGGGTACTTGGGCGGCAGGCAGGCGCGCAGCCCTGTCGATGGGTGAGCCTGTGGGCTGAGGGGTATCTGTTTCTCTGAAACACATCAAAACGCCAGGTCGCACCAATATCTGCGCACGTGGTCCGGCGCTCGGATGTGTGCACCGTACGCTTCGCAACCACACATGCGCGAATGCGCGCGCCCCCTCTCCCCCACACACACACACGCACACACACACGTTCGCATGCACACGCACGCACGCACGCGCAGGCACACACACAGGCATGGCTGTCGGCCCCTACGCCCCAGCCGGCGCGCGCTTCAAGGTGATGGCCGCGACCAACATCAGCGGCTCTACCACAGCGTGGCCATGCTCATGCCGGACGGCGACGTCCTGGTCATGGGGTCAGAGCAGGGTTAGGGGGTTTGACTCTGAGCTGTTCAGAGCTGCCAGCTTGCGACTGGCAGCTAGGGGGGCGATCGGCCAGGCATGCTTTCATTGTGCGGCTCTGCCCCTTGCATCATTGCATGGCGTGCCTGGGCCGTGCGCCACGGGCGTAGGACGTTGAACGGCCTCTGAGGGTTGGGAGCACATCGTCTTGGCGGCTCTCGGGCCAACCGACCCGCCTGTGCTCATGCCCCTCATCCAGTTTTCGCCCAGACGAGTGTGTCTCCACCTGCTTTGTGCCGGCCAAGAACCTCCAGCAGTTCCAGGTGCGCCGTGGCGGCGCTTGGTGTCAAGATGCACCAGCCGCTCGCCCACATCCATTTCTATCCGCCGGGACGTAATGACAATATCTTCGCACTCAAGAAGTGTCGAGCTGCAGCCGTCCTGCTCCTTGCAGCTAGAGTATGATTTGAGTATGCCGCGATGCAGATGGTCTATAAGACAGACCTGGATATCAACAAACGCACATTGCATTCGCAGGCCGAGCGCTTCCGCCTCCCCTACAGCTATTGATCCGCTCTCAGCCAGCGCGCCACCATCACCGGCAAGTCGGCGGAGGCGGTCGCGATGGGGGCGCCGCTGACGATCACATTCACCGGCGCGGTCACCCATGCCGTCATCGCCGCCCCCGCTGCGGTCACGCATCGAAGCGCTCCGGCGCAGATGTCTTGCAGCATCTGCCAGTCCGGTTTTAGGCATGATTTCTGGATGTCCGGCGGTCCTGACAGAGTTTCAATCAGCAGCCGAGATATTCCGTCGGGGCTCAGGATCGTTCACCTTGTTGCGCTCGGAGATTTCCTTGATCTTTTGCAATCACTGCAGTCCCCGTCGAATATGGACCACCGGCGACAAGCTGGCCACCACCGCCAACGCCGGCGACAGCAAGGACGCACGCTGTTCGCCAAGCTCGGGCTGGCGCGAGCGATGGAGAGGCGAGGAGCCTGCGCGGCAGGAGCCAAAGGCCAATGTCGCTC
Organism: Scenedesmus quadricauda; assembly: GCA_002317545.1. Classification (NCBI taxonomy): domain Eukaryota; kingdom Viridiplantae; phylum Chlorophyta; class Chlorophyceae; order Sphaeropleales; family Scenedesmaceae; genus Scenedesmus; species Scenedesmus quadricauda. Next base: position 1,343 of record NNCB01000076.1, on the reverse strand, counting down.
GGCCCTTTTCTGGATTGTTGCCGGATCGCCGCAGGAACATAGTGACCGCCACAATCCGTTCAACGCACCACCACCAGTCTGCTTGTATCAACAAAGCATGGTGGAGTTCTGAGCATTACAAGCTTACAAGCTCGATCTCATCCTGCAAAGTCCTGTGCGCTGCGTGCATTACACGATTTTTGCCCCCCCTGCACTCCGGAACAGGTACATGCTGTACCTTTGTACAGGACTTTTGTTCGTTATCGACTACAACATTGCCCTACATCTTCAACAGGCATCGAAACCATTCGGATGATGCGTGTTCGACGCCATCGCCTTGCAATAAGTTTCGGTTGCCTCGTCGAGGTGCCCGATCGCCTTCAATACCCACGCGTCGACGAATCAGCACTTGCTCCCAAGGTCGGTATGACCGCCGAACAGCCTCCACCCCCCCCTCGACTTGCTCCCAACAAAACGGAGACCCTGCCCTGCAAGACTTCCACGTTTGTCGCACTCACCAACGCCGCCCCGGTCCCAGCCGCCCCCAGCCGCGCGTCGCCCGGCGGCCTCCTGCCCGCCACCTCCTCGACCTTTGAGGCCGGCACGGGCAGCGCGTCTTTGCTGGCGGCGCGTACCTCGAGGCTGCAGCGACGTTTGACTTCGCTGCTGGGGGCGCAGCTGCTTACTCGGGCGTGGCAGGGGCGTCTGTCACAGTCACAACGCCCGGGACCGCCACGTGGCACGTCCAGGTCGGTTGGTTAGTCAGGTTGCGCTGGCTTGGGGGTCAAACCCCTGATGTTTGATCCCTGTGTTGCATAAAACGTATTGTTGAGGTTCCATTCAATCGGCGGGGTCTCCCAGATGGTACTTCGGGTTAGACTTCCCCAGACCCAAAGCCCCTGCCACGAAGCCTTCCACAAAAGCCTCGTATACCGAACTATGCACGTAAATGCGCTCGATACCACAGCACGACTGCCCCGAATTGAAGACCAAAACCGATCCAGCAACTTTTACACGGCATCTTGCCGTAGGCTGGTGGCCAATACGGCCCGCTGTAGCCCGCGAGGGATTTCACCGCCCAGTTCCAGCTCCGCGCCAGCGCGGTGACCGCTGACGGTACGTGGCAGCGGCACGGCGACTTCCTGCCCGGCTACGGTATTACGCAAAATGCCAACCCCAACCTGAAGTGGGAGGTACTTTCGCAGGCCAACATCGGGCTCGACTTCCAGCTGTTCAACGGGCGCTTTAGCCTCGGCGTGCGCTTCGGAAAAGGACCCGGCCATGCGCGGGGTCATGCCTGTACGCCTGCTACTGTCGCGGCTAGGTAGGTGATTGAGGCGGGTCTGCTTGTTGGGGCTGGGGTG